>LR989930.1:7166933-7269433 GCA_905146935.1 Scaeva pyrastri | reverse complement strand
ACAGTCTTTCTAAAACTGCTGCTGTCATTTCACTGGAAAGTCATTAATGGTGGTATTACAAGGATAATTAAACAAAAAGTTTTGACAAAGGTTTGTTATTGAAGTAATTTTCTTATAGCAGTTCTTTTTTATTCTAAAAATTGATATTGGTGTGTAAAAGTGTGTTTCTTATAAGAATGTTTTTCTTATAGGCGAGTTTCTTATATAGGATTACTCTCAGAAGGAAATATGAAGAAACGGCACTGGGTTTTTGATTGTTTTTCTTATATGAGTGTTTCTTATATCCGTAAAATACTGTAATAAGAACTTGTTTTTAAAAGTATGTAGGTAAACATACTCGTATCATTAATTTTAATATGACAAGGTTCGAAATAGTGAAACTCATTCGATCAAATATGAGTTATTGAATTATACTTCCTTCAAATTTGAAAATAGATCAGTGTTAGCTCCCAGTATTATGGCGCATAGTTTTACATAATATATTATATTTTAGCTTCCCTAAGTCTTTAATTACAAACGTATTTAATAATGACAACAATAGATAGTAATACTGAGACCTAGTTGATGAAATATACAATTTTATAATGATTGTATAATTTTATAATTTTAAAATAACTCTTTTGAATTTAATAGGGGAAAAATTGTTTTCTCAAGCCTTATCTATGCAATTTCTATGATGTTGTATTTGTATGTGAATTTTCACATTTAACCTGTGTACTCTGGGTACAACACACACATTTTTTTAAAATAACATCCACCAGACGCCTCTGCTTTGAAAAGCATCTCCCATAAGGCCTGTACCTACTGCACATTTTGTTGACCGGGGTATAAAAAAGTCACGTGTATACGAGTCAGCTGTTGTGTAATTTGTATAAGTACATACTACATATGTACATATATGTAAATGTATATCTACTTATCGTCGGCAGAAAGCAATATTGTTTTAAATCCACTTTTTATCGAAAATGGATAATGATGCAGTTTTTTTCTTAAAATTGGTAGATACAGTTTAAAATAATTTTAATCCATTTTTAATGAATTGTTCGAACTCCTATATTTAGTTCTAAGTCCACGTTCTGTTTTAGGAGATTGTACACTTATATAGGAATTGTTCTATGTCCATGATATAAAAATTAACACCTTCAATTTCCCATGAATCAATTTTGACGTAAACATTTTTGCTTGTAACGTACGTCTTAAGTCAATCATATGTGATACATTTTTGAATTTGGCTTCACTGTCCCCATACAAATTATAGGTAAACATCCATAAGTCCATTTATTTTTTCTTAGAAAAAAAACTTGAACAATAAATCCCATGTAGCATATATGATACATAAAACAAAAATTATTTCATGAATAAACATTTGTTTTTAAAAACGCGTTTCATATAAAGTCATGGTTATGTCTGGTTCTCAACAAACTTGCAAGAATATTTTGAAACATTTGTTGCGATTTTTATATCGGCAAATTCAAATGCCTCATATTTTTCGAATATTTCTTTTGCTAATATTCGGAATGTGAAATGGTATAGCTATCGCCCAGTGTAAGGCAAAGATTACATTGGGTTAATTCTTCTTTTATTATGTCTAATTTATATTTTATATTTGTCAAGTACTTCTTTCTTAAGTTAGAATCTTTTTTATTATATTAACAATATTATTTGTTATACTCGTAATATTATTTAATCTTTCGTTAGTTAATTTAGTAATAACTAATTGCTTATTATTATTTCTTAACATATTATTTACTTTTTGTTTAATAATTTGGAAATCAGCATGGTCTGGATTTAGAGCTATCCATTTCCATGCTGTACCGATAAAGTTTAATGATCTATGTTTTCTTGGTCTAGGTTGTAGTCGGATAAGGAGGTTATCGAGGATCGATAGTTCGTCGGGTAAGTGGGTCTTGATTGGGAACATGACTGTGGATTTTTGACTTGATATCCTCAATGAATTTGGTATACAATTCCAAATTTATATCGTGTATGATATTAAAAGTTCCCGTCTGAACTTTCGAATATCCAAGGTTTAAAGTTGCCACCTTTGAATTGGAGTAGTCCAAAATTTGAATATCCGCGTAAAGCCTAGGCAAGGACAATCTATTTAGAATATTAGTGTTTTATAATACCTTTGTGAATTGTTTTTCCTGATTCTGATTTCCCTTACAATTTCTTTCCTGTATTGAGGGGAAAGCTTATTACCTATTCTCTTATTTTTATTCTAACATAAATAGTGTCGCCTATAGAATATCGGGGGTAATCTATTTTTATTATGATAATCCAAGTCTGCAGATTGTTTATTTTCAATTTTTTTTAATAGTTTCCTTTCTCTCTAACTCCAGCAACGGGGTGATTTAGTCTATCTTCACCAAAGAAAACGTCTGTTGGCTCACATTTTGCCCTGGAGTGGATGGATTTGTTATATTCATAAACAGACAAATCTAGTAATTCAGAAAAGTTATTGTGGATTTTGTTTGTTTTAAGACAGTGCATACATATGTAAGTTCAGAAAGTGTGGAATGAAATCTTTCCACTTGTCCATTGGCCATTGGCACGGTTTTTGGTGCAGGAAAATTTGTTATTGCTTCAACTTTAGTTGGATTTGTACGAATTTCATCGGATGATACCATGAAACCCAAAACTCGACTTGTTTTTCTAAAAATCGGAATTTATCTAATTGGACCTTCATTCTTGCGTGTGAAAAATTTCACGAATGTGTTGAATATGCTGATCTTCAGTTTGGCTGAAGATTATTATGTAGTCTATATAGACGTAGCATGTCCAATAAATTCGCACAGGAATTCGTCCATTGAAAAATGGAGGGGGCCTTTTTCAGCCCAAATGGAAGCCTTACGAACTCATATTTCCCATTGTTAATCGAGAAGGCTGTTTTCTCCACTTCCGATTCCTTCACAGGGAAGTGATGAAATATGCTTTTTAAATCGAGGACCGTAAAGAATTTGTTTCTGCCTAGTCGAGAAAGAACCTCGTTTATATCTGGGATGGGATAGCGGTCTGCAAATGTGACCGTGTTTAACTTCCGGTAGTCGATCACTACCCTATATTGCGTATTGCCTTTGGAATCTGCTTTTTTGGGACAACCCGTTGAGTTGTATCGAGATCTGGATGGCATTATAATGCCGTCATCGAGTTGTTGGCATATTTGACTTTCGACTTCCCCTTTCAGGGGCATAGGATACGGGTAGAACTTGGTGAAGACAGTAGAATCTGTGGTATTGCGAATTTCGCCCACAAGTGTTGTTGTTGGTACGTCAATGGTCCATTTTTATATCTAAATTATTAACAGTTTGGGAATTTTTTTGTTTCATTCTACGCTTAAGTCCATTTTATATTTCTATGTAGTTTTGTTGAGTGTAAATTACAGCTGAAAGTCCCTTGAGAGTATCATTGCCGAATATGGCATCAAAAGATTTGAGGGATGGTTACAGGAAAATTTTTATTTTGTTGTAGATTTGCTTCGACATGATAGGTTATTTTAGTACTGCCACCAATTGAGTTAACATAGAAACAATCTATATTAGAAATAGGTTTAGATACTAAGGAAGGTTGAATATAGTTACGGTTTGAACATGTGTCTTTGAGGATTTGTAAAATGTTTCCACTCTCCGTTTTAACCTCGATGTATGGCAACGAAGAGTTCCTTAACCTAAAAAATGAATATCGGAAAAATCTTCCATGTTACTCTCGTTCATGTTGCTATAATTTGTTGTCTCCTCTGGTATGAAACTTTCTAGAGATTCTTCAAACTTGCTGTTTTCGTACTCTAAGTTCCTATTATATTTCCTAAACTCATCATCTTCCGTACTAATATGGATGTTCTTTTGAGGTAATGGTGCAAAGGGTTTTTGATAAGAACTTGAAATCTGTGACCTATCTTGCGGATTTTGGGCCTCATACTTAAAATGTGGTTCTGATGTTTAGGGCCTTGTACCGTATTGTCTTTGTATTAGGTTGATTAGAAGTTTGGTTTTGAGTGGGTGCACGATATTGACTTTGGACAAAAAGGCCGCTTGGTGCCCGATATTGATTTTGGACGGAAGGGCCACTATTGCGTCCAGGATAGTTTTTGCTTTGATGTGAATAGTGAGTTAGTTGATAATTGTGCGGAATAGAAGGTCTTGAAGGAGTTTGGTATCCATACTGCGTGCCTGGTGCGCGGCTTTGTGGATACTTTTTTGCTGTCCCTTTATTATGAATTATGTGATTTGTCCTATAATTTTGGTTTTCAAGTTTTAAACAAAGGTTTAACGCGTGAGGAAAATTAAGTGGTTCTCGTATTCCGAGCAACGGAGGGAGGTCACCTTTAAGGCCTCGGATAAATGTATCCAGAGCGTTTTCTCGATATGTTTGAGTCAACAACCTAAGAGATTCTGCACTTGCTTCCAAACATGATAGTTTGTTTAGCATAAGAGAAAGATGCTCTTTGGTAGAATTCTTGGATTGATGAGTTTCCTTGTACCAACGATATCATTTGGCATTCCATGGTGCTAAGATCTCTTTTGTCTGCGTAATGCATAGCTAAGCAACGGGAAATGCTTTCACAATTTAAGGAAATGTTATACGATTCAAGGACAGTATCTGCATTCGCCGTAATTTTATTTCTTATGGTACTCAAAATGCCATAATACTTGGGGGTGCCCCTAAATGATTCGTATACTTGCAAAACTCTATCGACACTTTTTTCCAAGAGCTAAATTCTCCTGGATATCCAGAAAAATTTCTAAGACTCTTGACCACGCCTGGTATTTTATCCATATCAGATAAGTTGTTCTGATATATAGGATCAATACCTTGCTCCGCACCAGGAAAGTGATTGGCATTAGGGTTTAGGGCTTTTTGAACTAAATTGTATCCATGTTGCTCGAATACGCCATGAACTATAGATGAAATAAGTGTTAGTCATAAAATAAATTTGCCCGATTTCGGCATATTTGAGAGGAAAATGACTTTAAAAATATTGTAAACTCTGTAATTTCTTTCTAACAATAAAATAAAATATCTATCTATCTGGTTTTGTTTCGAAAATTTTACCAAGTGTCGTGAACGTCATTTTGTATAGTAATTATTAGTTTAAGAATAAGTTGATATCACTTTTCAGTGAAGCCGAATTTTTTTATGTATCTATATGATATATGGCATGAAAAGAAATAACTTTGTGTATCATATATGATACATGGGACTTATTGTCAATGTTCTGAAAAAATAATGGACTTATTGGTGATTATGAATCAGATTATATGAACAATTTATTATTTTATTTATTTATTTTTTCTTATAAATAACATATTTAAAATATACTATTATTAAATGATAGGTGAGAGCACTAGCAGCATAAGACTATCGGCTCACATAATAAACAAAATTTGTATGGCTATAGTGAAAAAAACGAATTTTATAACAAATAAACATCGAATGTTTAATGAACGAAAATTATATACAAATTAGGTCTTATGGTTGATGTTTTAACCTTAAATCGAGACAAAATCATCCTCACTTCACAAAAATTCATAGAACAAAGATACATATCAAAAAGGTTAAGGATCGTTAACAACAATCTGGCATGGCATACAGACAATTTCGTTTTTTTTTACATTGCGATGAATTATTGCATTCCGGATTTTTCAAAAAAAGACATAGTACACCACTTACATGCCATAAAAATACTTAGATATTTGTTTGTTACTCATCTTTAATTTGTCTTCATTAATTTAAAACTTTTTTGCACTCTCAGAAGATTATTTTTCGTTTTCAGCATGCTTTACAATAAAAAATAAGAAGTATTTTACTTTGTTTCAAGCAATAAAAAACAATTGTACTTGTTGATTCAATTCATTGACTTTTGTTGAATTTGATGCTAATGAATTAATATTTAATTTAAATTAATTAACTCTTGCTCTCTCCCAATTAAAATAAATACATCTTTTATTATATATAAAATTTAATAACGTTGAGACATATGTATAACTATATAACAAACTGTTATTTCTTTTTTTTTATTATAATCTTGTCAATATACATACAGGCCTGCGGGAAATACATGCCAGCATCAGGTAATACTCAAGGTAATCAAAATAACCAGCCAATGGATGGGACATATTTAGTGGAAGCATCGTTTTAATAAAAGATAACAAGTCATTTCAAATTATTTAATTTAAATTATTTCATTAAAAAACAATCTTAATATCTACATATACAAGAATATTCGTTCAATTGTATTTAGATTTAGTTAGATAATACTTATTATTACTTATAAGAACCAATCATATTCCAAAAACACAATTGTTAGTTACATTACGTAAAAATATATAAAACTTAAAAATGGAAATTAAAAAATACGAATATAAATTTAATTTAAAATTGTGATAACATTTAACTATGAACTTTAATATAACCCAAGTTGCTTACAAAACACAAATTACCAGATGTTAAAAACAAATTTCCCTCTGCAAAACAATACAAAATAAGTATCAAACTTTTTAGATTCGAAATAAGGCTGACAAATTTATCTAGAAAAATTAATTTACTGCCAGTTACTAAATCGAATAAATAGCATACAAAAATAAAAATCTATCAAATCTATCCTTTCTTTTAGTTCTCGAAAATAATGTTTAATTACTAACAAGACAATAATAGCATTACGTGTGTTTTTTTTTTGGCAATGCTATGCGTAGTGGAGTAGGCTTTCCCAAAAAAACGTATTATCCACAGTGGTGAGATTTTTCAATTTAAAAGCAAGCTCTATCTTCTGACTAGTTGTCAAATATTTAATTGAATGAAAAAAAATAACGAAAACAAACTTTTTGCCAAGCTGAAAAAAAGAATTACAAGATAAATTAATTAAAATGGAAGATTTACAAGAAGATATCTTAAGAAACATCAAGAAAGTTTATTTTTCTTAGTTAATTATTCATCTTATGATTCCTAAGGTCTCAGAATCAGAAGTTCCTTTTAGTATTTTTTGTGACACATATCAAAACAATAGTCAAGAGGTCTGTTCGTAGACTTTGGTTGGGTTTGGATTTACACTTAGTGATTTTTTCTTGAACGCCAAATATTCGATGCTACGGCAAATTAATTTACAAATGATAACTGTGACTACCCACATTAAATTGATCCAACATTCTATATAACCAACACGTAACGATACGCAACGATAAAAGGAATCTAAGCTTATGAGATTCATACAGAAAAAAAGCAAAAAACCTAAAAATGTCGTCGTTTTACAAGTTAATTAATTACTCCGCGGTTTATAAGATTTTAAACACAAGTTCAATGAAAAATAAACACCAATAGTGTACACGATCGACAGCGTTTTTAAATTTAACGAGTTCTTGTTTCAACTTAGTTTGGTTGCATATAAACTTTGTATATGAAAAGATATACAGTGATGTAAAATATGAAATCTCAAAAAGTAGGTACAGCAAAGAGTAAAAGTGTAAACACTCAGTGACAAATGAAATATGTTAAACAAAAACTACTCTACAAACAATGCACGTCAACACAAAAACAACTGAAATAAATATAGTTGTACGAATGAAGGGAAGGTTCGAGGGAGACAATAAAATTACTTTTTTGTGATTATTATTTATGTAATAATAGCCGGGTTTTATTAGTAATTGAAAACACTAGCTAGTAAAATTTTACATGGAAAACAACAACACCTCATTAGTAAACAAAAACAAGCTAATAATTGTCCGAAATATTTTAGTGAAGATAGAATTTCATCTTGTTAAATGTAGGGGGCAGTCAAGAAGTGCAAGAAATATACAAATTTTGGCAAACATGAAGGGGTGTTCGGTAATAAATACACTTCTTTTACACTTCGCCTGCGTGCAAGCAAGCGTTCCACAAATTCCAAACCACATTATTGGGTTGAAATTATCAAAACAAAATTATTTCGTAAGTGAACTTACTAAAATCAATTCTTCACAAAATTGATAAAACTTTTAGGATAAGTGTATTTAACCATAACATATTTTCGAAAAATTATTGAAATATGCTTATTCTCATTACAAAGCTGACAAAGGTGCCTTCCATAAATCCATGATCCATGGCTGTGAAAGCCTGACGAATGCATACATTTCATAAAAGCGAATGCTAAATGTGCGATTTTCATATACCCAAAACTCAAATATTTGTAGCGCAAATGTGAAACATTGGAAACTGACATGTAAACATATTTTCTTTGACTTTAATTTGATTGCTATTGATAGCATGTAAACAAAGCATGCATTTATTAAAATACCCAAAGTACATAATATGAATTATGGAATTGAGTAGAATAAGTTGTTAATTATGATTAACTATTATCTATAGGCAACTTAAAGTAATATCTCGAAATTTGTACTTAGTATTTCTTCATAATTTCGTAAAGAATGTTCACTATTCAAATAAATGGTCTTTATAATGAATTGGATAATAATTTAAATAAAACTAGCTGACCCGGCGAACTTCGTCTCTCCCAAATTTAACGTCTTAACATAAACTCAAGAGTACATAGTAATAAAACATATGTAGATAGCGTAGTACTGAATTTTAGAATTATGCGAAATTTTCAATGAATTTTCCATTTTTACGTCACACAGCGGGGAACTAGTTGAAAATAATCAATTTTTGGAAGTGCTTAGTTGGAAGTTGTATTATACTTTTCTAAAAGAATTTTTCCCACGGAGATGATCATGGTTTTGGGTTAAAAACAATGCTTTGGCTGAAATAACGGCTTAAAACCGATCTTTGAAATGATGGGCGGTTTTAAGACAGTACCTATCTGCACGTCACGGATTAATATTTAAAATTTTTCTTTTTATGGATTATGTTAATTAGTACTCTAAAATATCTGAAGGATCCAGGGGAAAAACGGCACAAGTCCATTTTTTTTCCAAAATTAACCTGCCAATTGCCATCTCGTAGGTTTTTGCAAGTACTTTCTGATGTTCTATTCTCGTTTCCTAAAAAATTGCTATTCTACCTACAAAACCATTTAAAAAAAAGCCATACAGAGGAAGAACGGCACAAGTCCATGTTAAATGGACTGAATTATCGTACAAGTATGTTTGTTTGTTATAAGTGAGAGTGAGTGCGAGTAGCAGCCAAAAAATAATGAAAGAGTACCTCTTTTTTAAATCACCAAGAGTTTGTTGAAGGTCATAGAATGTGATTATCTGCATCAAAAACCTTAAAGGTTCCAAATCTCAAAATATATCCCTAATAAATCCCTAAATATATGTAAGTAAACTACACAAGATCACCCGATTTCTTACAAATCTTTCTGACAAATAATTGAGAGTAATTTCAAAAGTGACGATTAATTCATTGACGATACCACCGATGCGATGGACAATTGATCAAAAGGGAAAAATTTATATTTAATGGTTTTCTATTTATTCATTAAATACAAATTTATTTAATTTTTGCTACTACTAAAAACATAATCGGTTACAAAAGTATGTATTTTTCGAATTTTGATTTTCATTTTAATTTAACTTTTATAAGTAAACTTATAATATCGTTTTCTGCTTTATAAAAAAGGGAAAAATTGCACTAGTCACGTACCTCATTCATTAAATTATTTCTATTAAATCTATTTATCCATGGAATGAGAATTAAATTTTTGTCTGCATCTAAGAAAATGATGGGCTAAAAAACTGTGTTTTTGAATTTTTATTTTTTCTTTTACCATATATTAGCCTCTGTGAGTAAGTAAACCTTAATATCATTTTTCTCGGAACTGTTTTCGTGTAACTTGTGCCGTTTTTCCTCTGGACCCTTCATCTTTTAAAAAAGCTTTTATATTTTGTAGAAAAAAAAATCAAGCTCTACAAAAAAGCTCCACCTTGCTATGGTCTAATTCAAATTTATTCTCATATTTTTAATAGTAATAAAGGTTCTGTATAAATTTCATCACCTTATTCCGCCATATTTGCGTTCAGTAAAGAATTGAATATGTAATTCAATAATCTAAAACAAAAAAACATTTTTTTTAAATCACGTGATTAAATGCAAAACTTTTTCTAATTTTGTCTGTTTTTACAGAATCTTTTTTCTAAATTAATAATTTAATCGTATAAGTAAGTTGTCGTTTTTCGTAATTGTTGTACATCAACGGAATTTCAAGTAGTCCTTGCGCTCGTCTTCTAGTGTTTACACTATGTGAAATAGGTTGCTGGAATCTTAAATCGTGGTAGTATTCAAGAACTGCTGTCATACTAAATATATTTTCCACATTCAAGAAATTTAAATGACGATGGTTTTTATTAATAATTTTAGAGATTTTACTCTGTGGATTAACAAGTTTATCTGTATGCGTTTCTGAAGCATTTCCCCAAGCTAATACTCCATATCTTAATCGAGATACAACAAGTGAATAGTAAACCTGTTTTTGAACATCTTTTGTTGAATATCTTTCCACATAAAATAAAGCAAACATAGCACTCCTCATGCTTAGCCTGACGTTATTAATATGCTCGTGCCACAGAAAGTGTTCATCTAATGTTACTCCAAGGTATTTGATTGATTTTACTAATTCAATGGCATCACTTTTTCTTCAAGTCGGACATTCAGGATTTTAAAAGAAACTATTAATAGACTCCTTTTGTTAGTTTGGTGCACGAATATGCATAACTTTCGTTTTGGTTGCGTTGATGACTAATCCAAAATCGTGGCACCATCGAGTGACTTCATCAAATTCTTGTTGCATTGTAGAAATCGCGGTATCAAGACACATGTCTCTAAGAACAATAGCTATGTATTCTGCATATGCAAAAGCTGTGCTTTTCTTAAAAACCCGTTGTAGTGCATCCGTAAAAAGTATAAAAAGAACCGGACCAAGTTTTGACCCTTGGGGTACACCATGTGTGCATCTTCTTTCCTCACTCCATGTACTTCCAACATTGACTTTAAATGTTCTTCCTATGAGGTAGCTCTCCAACCATTTCAAAAGTGTTCCCCTAATGCCTAATGCCAATTCTGTGAAGGACGTTTAAAAGTTTTTCGTGACTCAATGTGTCAAATGCCTTGCTGAAGTCCACGAACATGGCCAATACGTGATGATTTTTATTCAGACTCATGTTAACAGCATTACTTCACCAAGAAGCATTAATTCACCAAGAAGCCTTCCCGTTTATATTGATTGAGAAAGTTGTTGATAAGGCTGTTTTGAAGTTTTTACATTGCATATGTGTGCAATCTTAGTTGCTTGTGTTGCGAAAAATTCAGCAAATTCTTCAGTGAGGTCAGCAACGTTACACGTTTTGCAAAGATTGTGTTGTATAATTTCATCCACAGACGCTTTATTTCTTTCCAAATATTCGTTTATTATACTCAGAGTTTTTTTCGGATCATGTTTTGAGTTCAATATTTCATTTTTGTAGAAGTTAGATTTTTTCAATTGTATTTGTTTGTTAACATATTTTCTAAATTTTTTGTATTCGGTTTTGTAGCTTTGATTTCGTAGATTATTCTCCCCTTTTTTGATGGGGTTATCCAACTCTTGTTTTGGCCTTTCTTTCGGTTATAATTTTCAGACGAATCAGTGTATATACTTTTCATTTTTGAGACAAAATTGTTGTATAGTTGATCAACGTCATTTTCGTTTTCATACAGCGCATTCCAGTTCGTTTGTTGCATAAGTCGGTTGACTTTTTCTTGATTAATTTTTGATTGTGCTTTGCAATATGTGTCAATCTGTTTTGTATGGTGTTTAATACCGTAAAATGATGCAAAGTGATCAGATGTATCAGTTTCTGTAACTGCTGATATTATGTAGTTTTTCGAAAAACAAACAAACATGTTAATTCGAGTACTCTTTTTGATAACATTCATTAGTCCTTTCGAAGACATTACATCAAGAAATTTACTCGTGATCGTGTTATTATAATCTTGAGTATCAATATTTATGTCACCAAGTACAACCAGATTCAATTCGTTGCTAGTATTTTCTTCAAATTCAGAAATAAATGCATTTTTATTTTGCGATGGCGATCTATAAATTGCGTAAATGTTTTTACTTTCATATCTATCTACTATTTTTATATGTAGGCTGTCATAGTTTAGAGTATTAGTATTAGAGTATAGTTTAGAGTATCAGTAAAATTTTAAATGATGTTATCGGAACAGTAAAAAATTGGAACACCAAGAGTAAAATGAAATGGAATTTTTTTTGGCAGTCAGCTGTTCAGTAAAATGAAATTTCATCATTAAAAAAATTAAAATGGATTTATAAATTAAATAAAACTTTAAATGCGTTGTTTCTTTTTGAAAAAAAATACTTGAATATAGGATTCATCTTATTGCATCAATCTTTTGTAATAAATCTGTAACATGTTCAAAATCTAAAAACAACAATTTTACTTATCGATTTTACTGATACCTATAACCGGTCCCTAAGATAACTTTCCATATGGTCCCAAAATTATCTTGAAAAGTACCCAGTAAAGGTAGGTATTTAAAAAAAGTACTTGAAAAATTACTTGTACTTGTGATTTTCAAGTACCGAGTACCAGGTATTTGATTTTTTCAAGTACCAGTACCAGTACCCGGTACTGGGTACTTGTACTTGTACTGGTACTGGTACTTGAAAATTTACAACTCTGGTGAATTGCACAATTCTCCCAATTCTTGTTTTTTATTGATTAGGTTTTCGTTTGTTGTTGGTTTTATGTTATTGATTTCAACGTTGGCTTTAAGAAGTTTTTGTTCGATTATGTTTACTTTTGTTTACAAAGCATGAATAATTTCATCTTTTTTTAAATTGTTTTCTTTTTAGTCTTTAAGTTCATCGGATAGTTTTTTAATTAGTTCATTATTTTGTGTTATATTTAAATTCATTTCCTCATATTTGCTGGCAACAAACTCACAGCTTGATTTAATTTCGGACATTTCCCTCCTCATTGCTCTCATCTCTTGTAAGATTTGAACATTGCAACTCTCTCCTTCGTCTTGCTTGTTATTTACTTCTGGAGTGGAAGTACTACTAGTTCGTTTTGTTGCTGGTTGTGAGGGTGTTTTTGCTGGTGAATTCATATTTTTTGATGCATTTGATTTGTATATTTTTTTTTCTGCATTCAGATCACCTCCACTCTTTTTTTTATAATGGACATATTTCTATAGGAACGTTCAGAAATGGTAGTGCATTGAAACTGCAACTTACCATCACATCCAAACTAGGTGACAAAGTCACCATGCGGGGGGAGATCAGAAGAACACTCACTATATAAGCCCATTATAACAAAGGGAGAGATGAATTTGATTAAAACAAAAATGTATTTAGTTCTAATGAATTATTTTCCTTAACTTGAAAAAAAGTAAAAAGCACACGTATTTGTTTTAAAGTCACTGCTTTAATTTAGTCTTTATAATTTTCTTGAAAATTTTGATTTTTAATCAATAAAATTTCACTTATTTGTTGTAAACTGCAAGCTCACTTATAACAACCAATCAACTCAAGTAGAACACTGAGCACTATGATTTTCTTTTATAACAAATTTGTTTTAATACGGATCTCTATTTCCTCCTTATAATAACAGTATTGATAAAAAATATAGTCCACATAATCATCAAAAAACTTTTGCCTAAATATAAAGCCCCTTATGTATTGATCGAAGTCTTAATGATATCTTATGTTCCCTGCTAAACATTAAGCCGATCCCATAAAAAATTTGACCCTCTTCAGAATCTTTTCAGCATTCCGCTTGTCCGTATAGGAGGCCGAAGAGGGAGTAGGTTTTCTATTGCTCCCTTTAGGGCCTTCTTTTGGATTGTTGGTGCCCTTGGAGGTGGATGGGCCATTATTCACAGTCCTTCCACCACTAGGTCCCGAAGTGAGTTTAATAGTAGTGAGAGAGCCATTTTCCACAGTCCTAACACCACAGTTGGTAGGTTTAACTACAACGTTATCTCTACTCTTGCCGTCAGTAGTAGAGCTGTGGTAATCCCCAGCTTTCCTACCTCCAGCGCGAGCAGGAGATACAACAGGCGACTTTTCTGCCGCACTGCTGGCCTGTCCTAAGGAACCGGTCTTTTCCGTCTCTTCCTTGTTATTTTTGTTTTCCATAATACATCCCACGAGTATCTGAATAGAGATCCGTATGTACAGATAAGGCTAGTTAATCTGGGGGTTTCCTGGTATCCAGATACTCCGTTAATGACTGAGCAAGTTTTAAATTGGGCCCTCAGCCTGGCTGATCATCAGCACGGGTCGTGTAACACCTTAGATCCAGCCCATTTTGGGAGGTTGTGAGTTGAGAAGGAGATGAGAGTGATGGGACTTGGACAGTTTGTTCACCGTACCAAGGGAGTGATAAAAGGTATGTAGGGAGGGTGACCATGGTGGCTTTTCGCAGTACCTTGTGTTGGAGAGGATGGGATTTGAGGTGAGGTTAGAGGAGTTGAGCGTCCTTTGGTTTCAGGACTCATCTGCAGAAGATTTTCTCGATAACTTGCTTAACTGTTTTCGTTGCAAGACAAGCACGGGCGGAATGACCTTGTTTGTTGCAGTTGTTACAGGTTTCACCTTTAGCTGGGCAGTCATTCTTCTTGTGTCTTGTCTTACCTGTGCACCACCTGCATCGCCACGCACGAATCTCTTGACGTTTACTATCACTGGAACTTGTTTCTGAATGTCGATCGTAGCTTGATTTCGATGTTGATGCGACAAAATCGACAGCTTTTCCATCACATTCTCCCGCAAGGTCACGGAGCTGCCGCTTGACGCTCTGTCTCGCATGTTGAACGGCTTTCTCGAGCGTTAGAGCATTGTCATCTGCAGTTTTTCAGATAGCTTGTGGGCTCTCACTCCAACTACAATGCGGTCGCGTATTAATTCATCGCTGCCATCATGTGTTATTCTAGTTAACTGCTTGACAAGAATGCCCTTGCTCATCAGCAATAATTGTATTTATTCGCATTTCATAACTGACAAAATGTGCTGTTAGTGTGGTGTGACTTATATACCTATTTACATAATATAATATTGTATTGTAGTTGTTGGTGTTGCTAATGTCTTCCGACACAAAAACAAACAAAAAAGAATTTAATTTATCTTCTACTATATAAAAATAAGTCGGGTTTTCCTCAATGACACTATAACTTCAGAACGCACGAACCGATTCATTCGTGGAAAGGTCTCGGGCTTTGTGAGGTTTACAGCAAAGAAAATTCCGAAAAAATTTCAACAGAAAAGCGGGAAAATCTTTTTTCACATACAGCGTCAACTCTGATACATAGCATGTACTACAAATCAATATTTTGAATAGATGGCGCCGGTGCGTGATACATTGTTTGACAGCTACTCATTGTTCTCTGCTCAGTTAATTTCATGTGTCAAACCGATATTGTGTTCACTGTGAAATTGTGAAAAAAAGTATGACATATGTCACCTGTCAGTATGACATCTGTAAGTATGACATCTGTCACCTTGATATATGTCATCTTGACATCTGTGACATTGACATCTGTCACCTTTACATCTGTCCTCTTGACATATGACAACTGTCAGTATGACATCTGTCACCTTGATATTTATCACTTTGACATCTGTCACCTTGATATCTGTCCTGTTTTTATTTTATTTTAAAGTAAATGATGTCTGAATAACAAAAAAAATATAATACAATAATTTCCGTAAGAAGAAATTATTTAAAATCGCAATAAAGATGTATGTATATATGTACATATGTACATATTTTAAATAAAAACAAATGGTTAAAAAATATTTCCACTTATACAGTTTTTAAAAGCCAAGACTCAGTGAGTTTTAAATTAAATGAAATAAATTCATGGTTTTCGAAAAAAACTCAAAATTTTACAAAAAAGAGGAAAAAAAGTTTAAAGTATAATTTTAATATTAAATAAACATTTCTTGATTTATAATTCGTTGCTCTTCTTAACTATTAATTAAAAACTGATAACTTTATGTTTTTGAGAAAATTTAAAATTACTTGCTAATTATTTGAGATTTTGAACTCATATGGAGTGTGCTTAACTTTGACGTCCGTCACTTTGACATTTTTCACCTTCACATCTGTAACATTGACATCTGTCACTTTGATATCGGCCACTTTGTAATCTGTCACATTGACATTTGTCGCCTTGACATCCGTCACTTTGAATTTTTACCATCACATCTGTCACTTTGATATATGAAACTTTGACATCTGTCACCTTGACCTCTGTCACCTTGACATCTGTCCCGGTTCGTTGATATCTGTCACCCTGAAATTTTACTATGACATCTGTCATCTTGAAACATAGAGATACTGCCTAAAAACCTATCTTTAATCGCTCATCATTTCAAAGATCGGTTTTAAGCCGTTATTTCAGCCAAAACATTGTTTTTAACACAAAACCATAATTATATCAGTGGGAAAAATTCTTTTAGAATATAATATAACTTCAAAATTCATTACTACGCTATGTTTTATTACTATGTACTGTTGAGTTAAATTTAGGAGAGACGAAGTTCGCCGGTTCAGCTGTATGTATATATATATTTGTATTTATAATTTAATATTATAACTTCATACAAATTTGTTCATCTAAATAAATCATAAAAAATTCAAAAATGCACATACATATCCTGCTTTATCACGAATAAAAATTCCCCTAAGTTTTTTCTCTTTTAAGAACTTTGCGATCGAAACAACTGTTTCCCGGGAACTCTTACCTTATTTGTATACAAATATCTCCGAAACTAACAGCCCTATTCTGCTATCCGTCGGGGGGAATTTTTCTTGAATTTTCACTTGTCGCTATTCTGCTATTCACTCGAAGTGAATCTGTAAGCCAGTAACATCGGTAATGCTGCGCGGTATTCTGCTATTCACGTGAACGGATTTGTTCCATACAATTCAGATCCGCATATTAAAAGTTGCGGATTTTACATTTATGGTTCGTCTTTCTTGTTTGTGCTTAGTAAAATGTTAGTAAAAACAATACCCAATACATACCGAAATGCTCTCTTATTTGGCCTTAAGTTTATAGTAAATATATGATTTTGAAATAATTTGTTAAACATTTATTTTAAAATAAAAACAAATCAACTTACGTTTCATCCGGCAGTCCCAAATTTTTTTTTTATTTTTCTAAAATTTCTCCAAAGCTCTCTTTTCGAGGATTTTCTTAATCCTCTGCTCATAATTGGAAAAATGTACAATACTATCCATAAGGTGGAGCGAGAAAACTTAAAAATTGAAATAAAAGAAATCTATTCAAGATTTTCAATGGAAAATCTGTTCAAATTGGTTCGGGATAATGTAGTTCATCCGACGGATAGCAGAATGGAAAGGAAGTTTGAAAGTGAATCGAATGGGTGGATCGGATATACGATTCACGTGAATAGCTGAATAGGGCTGTAAATTGTGAGAGAAAAAATTCCCTGGGAAAAAGTTCTCATAAAATTGACATGGCAGATCATGTTTTTTTTTGCAAAAATAGTAAGAGCATTGAATTTTGAAAAAAACCTATACTTAATTACATACAACTTTGAAAAAAATTGTTAAATTTTTCAAAATCTATTCACAATCATAACTTAAATTTAAAAAAAGAGGCTGGGTGCGACCCACACTGATAACTTCCCATTTTGTATTTATTGTCCAAATTGTCAATTTAATATTCGTCAATATTTTCGTAAAAAAACTGTCAATTTGATATTTGTCAAAATTGGTGCATATATTAATAATTGTATTTTGTATAAACCTAAACAAGTTTGAAGTCAATATCGGTGCTTATTTTCGAGATATTCAAGTCAAAACACACTTTTTACCAACTTTTGGTAGAATTTTGTGTACTTTTTTATTTTTTGTAAAAAAACTGTCAATTCAATTTTTTCAAAAATTTTACCAGATATAAAAGATCACATTTTACATAGCATAAATTGTTTTTAAGATGATATCATTTTTCCTTCATTGTATATTTCCGCTCCAAAATTTTTTTTTTTTTTAAATAACGGTATGTTAAATTATTTTCAAATTTATACCACACCTGTGTCACATTGCAATTGACACAATAAAATTTATTTGAAGTCAATAGTATTACTCGTTCCTGAGATATTTGCGAAAAACTAAAATTTTCACTTTTTTTAAAAACTGCTATTGTGAGAAAATCGTTCGACAAATTTTTTTAAAAGTCCTTTCTGCATTGCATGAATTTATAACCTACTGAATAAAATTTAATTCGTGTTGATATCTTTATTCATTCTCGAGATACCGTTAACAAAAAAAGGGGTCTCGAACGTACGAACGTACGAACGTACATACGTACATACGTACATACGTACATACGTACATACGTACATACGTACATACGTACATACGTACATACGTACATACGTACATACGTACATACGTACATAAGTACATACGTACATACGTACATACGTACATACGTACATACGTACATACGTACATACGTACATACGTACATACGTACATACGTACATACGTACATACGTACGAACGTACGTACACACACACACAGACATCTCTCTACAAATGACGGATTTAGATTGTAGGAACCATAAAACGTCCAGATTTGTCAAAAATTTCAATTTGACAAATCGGACCGATTACAATAACTCGCGACGGCTCTCAATGTCGCATTTTTGTATGATCTGGACTTTGTATTAAATAAATGCTCTTCCTCCTTCACCAAAGATATTAAATGCTCTTCAAATGACATTTTATTTTTATTTTTTATATGAAATTTTTTAGGTTTTATAAACTGAAACGTGACCGCGCTTTAACCAACTGAGCCACCGCAGCACTTAAAATGAAGGAGTCTATTAATATTTATAAGCGCATAATAAAATCAGGAAAAAGCAGGAGCTGTGGGATTAAAATATTTAATCCTGGTAATCCTGATAAGGATATTGAGATAAACTTATGAAATTATTGTTTTGCCACCGGTTCTTGATATGTGTACAAAATTTTATTAAAATCGGTTCGTGTAAAGTGGGTCAAAATAGAGTGTTAAGGTGTCGGTTACATACATACATACATACATACATACATACATACATACAAGTGAAGCTAATATAAGCGTGTTAAAAATAAAACATAGGCTTTTTGTACAATATACTTTTTTTAGCACTTATTTTTTTTAATTTCACCAATTTATGCTTACTTTTGTTAAAATTTTTCATTATTTTAAGGATTATAATAAAATTAAATAAATATGTTGTTTCTCGCTATCGATTTAAGAAATATTTCATTTCGGGTATATAAAAATGATACAGTGGCAATACAGTTTTTATTTTAATTTGATGGCAGTAGTACCAACATTTGCCATGTGAAATTTCCCCCTTGTGTGAAATAGAGAACTAATTTTTGGATCACAAAATGAGATCCAAACACAAAGCAGGATCTCGTTTTGTTGTTGTAATGCAGGTAAATCCATGATCCGGATCAGATCATGGTGATAATAAAACACGGCTGTTGTTGTATTTGCGTCTATAATTTGTAAGGTCGGTCGTCTCAGATTTGAGACAAAATAAAAGGAGAAGCGATTGAATGTGTTGATTTACACACATTTATGTATAATACATATACATATTGTGAATTGGTTGGTTTGACTTTGTATGTAGGATTTTTAGATTTTTCATTCTGGAATGAATATTTGAAAGACTTTGGTTCATAGGAATAAATTTTGTTAAAATGAATGAATATATGTACATATAATATAAGGAATTTTATTTTCCTGTAGTCGGTAGGTAGCTATATTTTTAAATAGAAAAATAATCCTGCTTTAAATTTTTTTTTATTTATTAATTTTGATTTTTTTTTAGTTTATCCACAATTTTTTTTAAATATCTAGGTACCTAGTCATTACTATTTGTAGGTCAGTGGTTAGCATGTTGTGGTTGAAAACAAATGATTGAAAAATGTTCTTATTTTAAAAATTTATAACTTTATTGAAAGGTGAGTTAAGTGACCAAAAAAAATATTTTGTGATTGGATATTTATTTGTCTTTGCCAGAAAAAAAAATTTTAATAAAATTTGGTGGTCGTTTGAGTGGTAAGACTTTGTAAGCCATACTTGGCTTCGTGTGCAATAAGGGATTATAAAACTACCTACACATTTTGTTTTGTAATCTCTTCTCGTGATGTGCATTATTGTCTTAGGCTTTTTTGTTTTTGGTTAGAAAAATGGAGCCGCGTAATTTTTATGGAGGGTAGTCATTGGTAAATCCCATTCCTCATATGAAATATGTAGGTATTTGTTTTATACTAACCCTTATTGCATGCGAAGCCAAATTTGGCTTCTATTCTTATTATTTAAACATAATTTTTTTCTGATTTTTTAATAGAAGATGTCTTAAAACATCCCAAAGAAGCAATTTTTAAATTCTTTTTTTTTTTTTCTGTATAACAATAATTCATGCAGTAGAGAGTTAACAATACAAAAAAATAGTTACGAGTAGGTACATCTGTACATATGCATGTAAATACATGAAAACATATGTACATACATTTCTAAGTAGGTATTTCATAAGTTATAAGTTGGTAGGGCTTTTGGGTAGGTTAACCTAAAAAAAGTTGGTAGCGATCTTGATACATAAAATAAGTAGGTACCTCCTACATACGTAAAAAATACGAATGCAGAAGTGGTCAGGTCAAAATATTTCCTATAGTCTTTTTGAATAAATAAAATGTAGACAATTTAAATGTTGATACACATACATAGGTTGGTACCGAAATGAAATATGATTAGCGAAAAAATATCTTAGGTGATTTTAAGAGTTTTATTTTTTTATATTGATTAATTTTAAAAATGTTCATTGATGGCAATTAATGCATAATTACTGGGGACTAGTTTTAATACATTGTGTTAGTGTATTTGAACAGTTTTATAATCGGTTGGAATTCATTTTTTACATGTGTTACGATTTATTTGTTTTAAGGAATTAAAACGTAATTATGTACACATTATGTATTATGTAACTACAAACAAATTAAAGAAGATGAAGTATGAATTCATTAAGAACTTATTAAAATTGTATTTTAGGTGTGTAGGTAATGGTTGTTAAAATATAATTTTACATCCAAGCGTGAAAACGAATGATTGAAAATAAACTAAATCACCCACAATAATAATGTATCAATCAACAGTTTCCTTCAATGAAATAGTTTCCAGGGGACACGAACGTGGACGTGGCAGAAACTTGCCCACCACCCATCCTCCTACCAACTTCATTTATTTTAAATACGATTAAGTATATGTATAATATACAAATGAACACTATATTTTAGACATTCATTAAGTTTTGGAGTTTTTTATCTTTTATTTAGGACATGGGCATAAAAGGAAAATTCTAATCTGGAAAACATTTTTAGCATATACATAGGTACAAAGCAAATTTTATAAATTGCAGTGCTTCAACAGTGCTTTATTTATGAATTGCGTAGATAACTTTTCTACCAAAATAATTAAATAACCCAAAAAAGCATTTTTTTTCACTACCTCAGCTCAACATGTGTAACCCACCCACATACATAGGTACCAATTGACTTCAAATTAGATATTTTCTTCTTGTGTGCAAATGAACATGCCTACGCGATATTTAACATTATGAGCTAGGACGTTTTGCTTAAAATTGAAAAAAAAAATCTTACTAAATCAGAACCATAAGATTGCATTTCTTTTTTTCAATACTCGTACATCCCAATAAGAAATATGTATCTACAATGTACACATCTGCAAAAAATACCAACCTGACTAGAGTGATACAAAAACAATACATCCCGAGATACCATACAATACAAGAAATACAAATAAACAGAAAACATTTTTTTTCTATCAAGAAAAAGAAATATTCTTCAATAGGAAAAGATCTCTATACTGGAGTTGCCACAGTAACACAATTTTATCCCTGAATATTCTTGTTTTCCTTTCTGATTTAAGGACATATTTTTTATTGACCTACTGTTCCATAGTTCGTTCACCTTAAAATAATTATTTCCTTAAAAAAAGGCAATGTATCAATGTTAAGTTTAATAAACCTATTTACATTTTGTTTTGAAAATAAATGTTTTTACTAAAAGGACTTATTTTTCTTCGTGAGCAATTCATATTTAACTTGCCCTCAGGCAACACTGCTTTCTGCAATCCAAATCATCAACTTCCAAAATCCTTCCCCACATTGATGTAGATAGATACCTACAAAATGCAATACAAGTAGAATTATCCAGCCAAGCAGGCGCCTGCCAAAGAATGTATACAGGAATACAACAACAATATTCACACAAGAAAAGGAGGAAAAAAGAATAGAAATAAAACATATCTCGGAAAAGAAGTGAATCCACAAAAATAACAATGAGAGAAAAAGGGATGTGTGATATTTTTTTCTTTTGGTCTCTCTTCATTTGAACTTTGAAAGTTGTAGCTCTGAATTTTTTGATTTTTGTAGTTTTGTCTGCTGATATTTTGTCGGCTAATAAAATTTCTTAGGACATTTTTTTGTATGGGGATGAGACATCTGTATATGATTATTTGTGGTTCAACTTTAAACTTCACTCAATGCTAACACAAAAGCATCTTTGTGTTTTCCGCTTAATGTATGATTTTGACATTTCTCCATACAAATCTTCACATCAAAATAAATTCGAAGCAAAAAGTCATGTTTTACAAGTTCTAATTTAGCTTTTGCTGTCAAGTTTTGGTAAGAACTAAAAGCTCTAGCACATTTCGAAAATCTTTACATATCTCGTCCTTAACCTGCTTAATGTTTATATACTAGGATCTTACTTTTTACACTAATGACAAATTAGAGAACAGTTTTTTTCATTAGTAATTTTTTTTCCAAAAATATTTCCTTACGAAACCTTAAAAATGTAACACATTAATATATATTTTAAGGATTCTGACGAATTATGAGTTACATAAATTTTTATTTTATTATTTAATTTGCTATTTTTTTACTGAATAAAAATTTTGTATATCCATAAATATTATTTTTAATTTTTTTTAAATAATCAATCAGCATATTTTAGCTAATAGTTACATAAGTTACGCGTAAATATATGAGTAACTTACTCGGAGTAACTTACGTTGCCAACATCTCAGTAATCCACACGTACTCGATGAGTCATCATTGCATCCCAAAAAAATTACGGTTTGGTGTGGTTTATGGGCCGGCGGATGTTGTCATTGGGCCGTACTTCGTTCGTGATGATCAAGACCGGCACGTTACTGTGAATGGTGATCGCTACCGTTCAATGATAACCGAATATTTTTGGCCCAAATTGGATGATATGGACTTGAAGAACATGTGGTTTCAACAGGACGGCACCACAAGCCACAAGCCACACAGCGAATGTCATAATCAATTTATTGGAAACCAAGTTTGGAGAACGTGTTACGTATCTCACGAAATGGTCCAGTTGCTTGGCCACCTTGGTAGTGCGATTTGACGCCGTTAGAATATTTCCTGTGAGGCTACGTCAAGTTAATGATCTATGCCAACAAGCCAGCGACGATTGATGAACTTCGTACGAATATCGAACGTGAAATTGCAGCAGTATCGGCCTATTTATTCTTGAAAACCTTCGAATATTGGGTTCAGCGTCTGTACTTCTGCAAGCGTACCCGTAGTGGCCATACAAAAGAAATCGAGTTCCATATATAATGGCATCGATAATGGCACGTACTTTCACAGGAATAAAGAATTTTTCATTGATATCCAAAACCGTTTTTGCTTTATTTAAAAAAAAAAAAATTTGTGGCGCTTTTATTGAAAATCCCTTTACATGTAATCTTCCTCGAACCCAGAATTCTTGAAGTGAAGTGAATGGAGTCGATTCGATGTTTATATTGAATAATTCATATAAATGTAGACTTGTTGAACCAATTGTTAGGGACTTAACATTTTAATAACTAGCAATTTGCTAAATATTTAACAATTTACTAACGACTCCAAAATTGTAAATCCTTTTTTTTTTCGTTTTGCTAACTAGTAAATTGCTAACTCCTTTTTATTAAAAAACGGGCATCCGAACATGTCCAAATAGTGACAGTTCATCAAACGGAACCATAAGTTGGAAATTTACCAACTGTAAACTGGACAATCCCATCCAATCCAATAAGATTAAAATACACTTGAACACAGGGGTGGGATCGGCTAATGTGATTTGTGATAGTAGTTGATAGTCATAAAATAAACACCTCTATTACAGAATTCGGCGAATGACCTTAACCGACAGTTTGACTCATTTTCGAAACTCTTGCTATTAGCACAAATAATCATATACAGATGTCTCATCCCCATACAAAAAAATGTCCTAAGAAATTTTATTAGCCGACAAAATATCAGCAGACAAAACTACAAAAATCAAAAAATTCAGAGCGACAACTTTCAAAGTTCAAATGAAGAGAGACCAAAAGAAGAAACTGACAATATTTAAAGCTTTTCAATGAATTTCTCCGTCTCATAAGAATGTGGCACAAAAAATATCACACATCCCTTTTTCTCTCATTGTTATTTTTGTGGATTCACTTCTTTTCCGAGATATGTTTTATTTCTATTCTTTTTTCTCCTTTTCTTGTGTGAATATTGTTGTTGTATTCCTGTATACATTCTTTGGCAGGCGCCTGCTTGGCTGGGTAATTCTACTTCTATTGCATTTTGTAGGTATCTATCTACGTCAATGTGGGGAAGGATTTTGGAAGTTGATGATTTGAATTGCAGAAAGCAGTGTTGCCTCAGGGCAAGTTAAATATGAATTGCTCACTAAGGAAAATAAGTCCTTTTAGTATTTTCAAAACAAAATGTAAATAGGTTTATTAAACTTTACAATTTGATACATTGCCTTTTTTAAGGAAATAATTATTTGTAAGGTGAAAGAACTATGGAACAGTAGGTCAATAAAAAATATGTTCTTAAATCAAAAAGGAAAAAAAGAATATTCAGGGATAAAATTGTGTTACTGTGGCAACTCCAGTATAGAGATCTTTTCCTATTCAAGAATATTTCTTTTTCTTGATAGAAAAAAAATGTTTTCTGTTTATTTGTATTTCTTGTATTGTATGGGATCTTGGGATGTATTGTTTTTGTATCACTAGTCGGGTTTGTTATTTTTTGCAGATGTGTACATTGTAGACACCTATTTCTTATTGGGATGTACGAGTATGTAACTGCATATTGAAAAAATAATTGCAATCTTTTGGTTCTGATTTAGTAAGATTTTTTTTTCAATTTTAAGCAAAACGTCCTAGCTCATAATGTTAAATATCGCGTAGGCATGTTCATTTCCACACAAGAAGAAAATATCTAATTTGAAGTCAATTGGTATGTAGATGGGTTACACATGTTGAGCTGAGGTAGTGAAAAACAAAGTTTCTGCCACGTCCACGTTCGTGTCCCCTGGAAACTATTTCATTGAAGGAAACTGTTGATTGATACATTATTATTGTGGGTGATTTAGTTTATTTTCAATCATTCGTTTTCACGCTTGGATGTAAAATTATATTTTAACAACCATTACACATCTAAAATACAATTTTAATAAGTTCTTAATGAATTCATCTTCTATAATTTGTTTGTAGCTACATAATACATAATGTGTACATAAGCAAGTTTTCATTCCTTAAAACAAATAAATCTTAACACATGTAAAAAATGAATTCCAACCGATTATAAAACTGTTCAAATACACTAACACAATGTATTAAAACTAGTCCCCAGTAATTATGCATTAATTGCCATCAATGAACATTTTTAAAATTAATCAATATAAAAAAATAAAACTCTTAAAATCACCTAAGACATTTTTTTGCTAATCATATTTTATTCCGGTACCAACCTATGTATGTATATGTGTATCAACATTTAAATTGTCTACATTTTATTCATTCAAAAAGACTAGGAAATACTTTGACCTGACCACTTCTGCATTCGTATTTTTTACGTATGTAGGTACCTACTTATTTTTAGTAGCAAGATCGCTACCAACTTTTTTAAGTTAACCTACCCAAAAGCCCTACCTACTTAAACTTATGAAATACCTACATACAAATGTATGTACATATGTTTGCATGTATTTACATGCATATGTACAGAGGTACCTACTCGTAACTATTTTTTTGTATTGTTAACCCTCTACTGCATAAATTATTGTTTATACAGAAAAAAATTAAAAGACTTTACAAATAGCTTCTTTGGGATGTTTTAAGACATCTTTT
The DNA here is from genome assembly GCA_905146935.1 of Scaeva pyrastri. Taxonomy (NCBI): domain Eukaryota; kingdom Metazoa; phylum Arthropoda; class Insecta; order Diptera; family Syrphidae; genus Scaeva; species Scaeva pyrastri. The sequence goes on along the minus strand of LR989930.1, from coordinate 7,243,243 downwards.
ATTAAAAAATCAGATAAAATTATAGCAATAAGGGTTAGGTATAAAACAAATACATATTTCATATGAGGAAGGGGATTGACCAATGACTATCCTCCATAAAAATTACCTATTTTTCTAACCAAAAAAAAAAATAGTCTAAAACAATAATGCACATCACAAGAATAGATTACAAAAGAAAATATGTAGGTACATAGTTTTATAAGCCCTTGCTGAATACAAAGACAAATAAATACCCAATCACAAAATATTTTTTTTGGCCACTTAACTCACCTTTCAATAAAGTTATAATTTTTTAAAATTAGAAAATTTTTCAGCCATTCGTTTTCAACCACAACGAGCTAACCACTGACCTACAAATAGTAATGACTAGGTACTTAGATATTTAAAAAAAAATTGCGGATAAACTAAAAAAAATCAAAATTAATAAATAAAAAAAAATTTAAAGCAGGTACCTAACTGATTATTTTTCTATTTAAAAATATACCTACCGACTTCAGGAAAATAAAATTCGTATATGTATATTCATTCATTTTAACAAAATTAATTCGAATTCCTAGGAACCAAAATAAAATCTTTCAAATATTCATTCCAGAATGAAAAATCCTACAAAGTCAAACCAACCAATTCACAATATATGTATTATACATACATGTGTGTAAATCAACACATTCAATCGCTTCTCCTTTTATTTTGTCTCAAATCTGAGACGACCTTACAAATTGTAGACGCAAATACAACAACAAAAGCATAATAAAAAAACCATCACATATGTCTTGCCTTGGTCGAAGCACAAAAAACATATACCTGGGATGGAAGAGTATACAAAAAAGCAAGCAACAAATCCAAGAACAAAAACAAATAATCTCGAAAGGGGTAAAAAGAATAGAAAAGAGTGGCAGAGAGTAGAGCAACAAAATATTTCAGAAAGAGCTTTGATTTTGTAGGAAAAGATCTTATTTAAAGCTTTTAAAAATAAAGCTTTTTTCATTTCATAGGTCATTCTTCTCCATAAGCGTGAGACATCTGTATATGATTATTTGTGCTATTAGCTTTGTATGTGAAAACTATAGTACCTACTCTCATGGCTGAGTCTTTTTAGGGTGACCACATGCCGACTTGGCGCTAGTGTCGCAGAGTGGAGAGATGCATTTGTCCTTGAGTCAATGACTGAGAGGTGAATATTATTACTATTCCATAAGGAACTAGTGGAGTAAAGGAGATAAATAGTTTCCCTGTAAAAATAACAAAAAACAAAAACTCTCCCATCGTCTTTGGTGCCATACGAAATTCAATTTGTGATGTTTATTATGAAATTTTTGTATGCGAACAGAAAAGAAAACCGAAAGGAATGCTTGCGTCGTGGCCGCGAGGTCGCCGTCGAGCCGCGCCGCGCCGTCGTCGTGGTCGTCGTCAGCGGCTTAGCTTCTTCGATCGATTTTTTTGTATTTTACGAAGGAATTTTTTTCTTGATAGGTAGTTTGTGCGAGGCGAGGAAGAAAAATGTGTGTATTATGAAGAGTAGGTAGCTATGTATATACATTTGACTTGAAGTTTTGTTATAAAATTCGGGTAGGTTTTCTTTTAACTTTGGAATTTAATTTTTTGAAGGTATGAATTTGTGAATGTAATTTTAAAGATTTCGGAAATGTTTTACTTTTATTTTACTCAATATTTATAGCTTATTGAAGGTACGTTGCTAGGTATCTAGGTAAGGATTAAACTATTAACGTAGGTAATAAAATTTCGGTTTGTAGGGAAATTAGATGGTTCAATATTTGTTATTTTTTTTAAAGGATTTTGTTATTTATTGTCCTTAATTCAAATAATATTTTTTGACTCTATGAAATCTCGAAATATTTGAATGTATGTATATATCTATGCATGATTAAAAAAAAAAACAAGTTTTAGAGTCATCATTGATTTTTCATCCGAATAATAAAATGAACCATTTTTGGTTTATACTTTATACATTTACATATATACCTATCTTTTTTAGACAACGTTTGGACGGCTTTTTTGGTTTCTCAAATACCTATCTCACGAACTAAATATGTTATTGACTTCAAATAAATATTTATTTCATTCACTGGAAAATTTTCAACGTAGGTAATGTTATTTTTTTTAAGTAGAAAACCTAAAAAAAAATGTTTGGGGCTCAAATATACAATGATTGGAAAATTGTATACCTAATACCTATTCAAAACTATTTTCTACTAGGTACATGAAATGATGTTTTTGACTTATGGTGAAAGTTTGAAAAAAAATTCAATTGACAGTTCTTTTTACGAAAAATAAAAAAAGTACAAAAAAATCTACCAAGAATTGGTAAAAAATGTTTTTTGGCTCGAGACCGGGTAACGATATTGACTTCAAATTGATTTTTATTATACAAATACAACAGTTAAACTATGGAATAATTGTGAAAAATATCGATTTGAAAGTTCTTTTAAGTAAAACCAAAATTAATTTAAAAAATGCTAAAGTGTTTCTTGACTTGAATATGTCGAGAGTTTATTGTTTGCATAATGCAAATGTTAGAATATGGTACATTTTTGACATTTATCGTATTGACAGTTTTATTAAAAGTTTTATTAAAAGTATTAAAAATTGTTTTTCGACTCAAATATCTGCACAACAAGCAATGATATTGACTTCAAATGTATTTTTTTTTTTCATCATAAATAATACAATTTTCAATAAATTATAAAATATTGAAAAAAATCAAATTAAAATTTTTTACAACAAAATAAAAACCACAAAAACTTATATAAAAAATTGGTATAAATGTCTCGAGAAATTTCTTAAGTCTGATTATAACTTTTTTACTATTAAAATTTGTATCAATCAACATCAAAAGTAAATCGATTAATATCTCTCTTTTTTCATTTTTAAAAACCTGACGATATACATACATACATACATACATAGAGTGATGTTGAAGTTTTATTCAGGCTAGAGTTATCAAAAATCTTATAACTTATTTGCCGTTTAAAAACCTTGTTTGCAATATGTACCTATACCTAAAGAGAAAATGGGAATTAATTCTATTTCCATTTTTTACTAGGTATGTAGGTATCTAAGGTTTATATCTTTTTAAAAATAGCTTGATAACCCAATTCAAAAACTTTTACTACAATTTCTGTATTCTTATCAATAAGGAAATGGGAAAAATGTTTTATAACTGACTGTTAGGAAAAAAAATCCCTCAAATGAAATAAATTTATGAGTTTTGCAGAATATGTAAAAGGAAAACTAACCTATAACAATCCAAATTTTGAAATGACTTCGAATACATAGTAGCTACATTTTTGACTTCAAGTCGATTCAAATGCAAACTTGTAAAAGTCGAAATTAGTAAAATACTTTTATAAAAATTACTGGATGCATAATCTAGCTACAATTGATGTCATAAAGTACATACATACATATTATGTACATATCTACTATTTGAAAAAAGAATTAAAACGATTTAACTAAAACTTAATGAAAAATGATCTTAAGACTTTTTTAATTGGCAAACTTATCTACCTAGGTAAGTCACGGTGTCTGGGTTTTGTTGCCCATCATTTTTTAGGACATAAAAGTTTTGATAAGGTATTTAACTAGTTAAATAAAAGACACTAACACAGCTACAGGTACACACATAAGTAGGTATGTAAATTTAAAAAAATAAATAAATGCTTTACTTACCTACATAGGTACCAAGTTTCTTTTCGAAGCTTCAAAAGAATTAAAAATGCAAAATAAGATGATGAGTAAGAAAAACTAGTCTAAAAAGGATCATTTAAAGTTCTTATTTTAATAAGAAAAAAATATACATACCTACCGACCTATGCAGATACATTTAAAACAACATTTTTTCATGGCAAGTATTAAAAAGAGAACACATAATATTTAAAACATTTCTATTTCTAAATATGAACATAATTTCCTTATACTTATCTACCAAGTTCATAATTTTCAATAAGGTAGTCTTTTAAAGATGAATAAGAACCTACATTGTTTTGCATAGTAGTTATAACCATTCACATAATATTTCGCTTTATTTTGGATTTTCAAAAATTTAAAACTCTTGCAACCTTTTTCATATTCCTTAACGCTCAGCTTTAAAACATTATAATAATTATATTTCCATACCTACCTATCTAAATTACATCCATCTGATCATCAACAACACAAAATTCATCAAAGATCAAACCATACAGGAATACGAATGCCTACCCAAAATTGTTTCTTTCACCTGCTTTGTGTGTCGTCTGGTAAAGACGACTACCGTAAAGCATACTCGACTAAAAAAATGTAAACAAACCAAAGTCTCCCAAAACAGCAAAATGTCCGTTTTTTTAGTCTTTCTAACTCTCACAAAAATTGTATAGTCTTTCCTTGGTCTCACTTCGATTTGAATTCTCGTCAGTTGCATGTCTCCCATCTTTAAATATGTCTCCACGCGACGTTTAACGAAAGAAAAAAAATAGATGCCGCACCATTCGACCTCAGCCATGAGAGTACTATAGTTTTTATATACAAAGCTATTAGTGAATCCCACGATAGAAAATTGAACGAATGTCGGTAACTTGTTCTGCATCACCGACATTTTGTTCAACTAAGTTGGTATTACTGAAACCGCATATTATTCGCACTCCATACAAATACTTTCTTTTCATATCCGCGCCATTTTAGTCGCGAATCTGTTGCTGAGCGAAAATAACATGGATAATTTAAAAATGTAAGTTAGGATTATTAATGTTATTTTGAATATTTGCGCTTATTTAACGTTTTTTTTTTGAAGAAAAAGAACAACAAATAGAGCAATTCCGAGAAATGGTGGAGCTGATGAAAGGACATCCAGATATTGCCAAGAACTTAACAAAGAAATCCCGAGAATATCAGCAAGAATTTTGGGAGAATTTAAGAAATTTCCTAAATAGTATGGGTCCTCCTTTTAAGGAGATGTCAGAATGGAAAAAAGTAAATTAAAAATTTGTGATCAACAAGTATTCTTTACTAATTTTTTGGTTTGAATGCAGGTTTGGTCGGACTACAAATCCTCCATTAAAAAAAAAAACTTGTTCAAAGCAAAAGGATGATGAACGCAACTGGTGGAGGAGAACAAGAAGAGCAAATTCTCACTCCAATAGAAGAGGATGTCGTCCAGCTCGTGTGCCTTAAAGACTGTGTCGAGGGAGTTCCAGGAACGCGACCATGTGGATTGCCAAAAAAGCGAAAGGTTTCACAACCATCTAACCATTCTCTACCCACCTGTTCCACTGCACAGGTTTCTATAGAGATTGAGGATCCCGAAAATGTGGAAGTCATTCCTGATGAAAACGACCAACAATTTTCAACCACTTCTCCAAAAAGACGCTCAGCAAAACCAACACAAATGCAGATGCTACAAGAGCAAATAGAGCTTCAAAAGATGCATTATGAAAATAATTACCAGCAAATTAAATAGCTTAATAAAAACGTTCTGGAAATGCGTGTATGTTTTAATCAGTTGAATGAAAACGAAATAAAAAGAAACGATATTCTCCAATCGCTCCTAGAGGAAACAAAGAGGCACCACAATGAATTGGAGCAAATTTCAATTATAAAGGAAGCAAATAATTCTGCTTCAGAATTTTCTATTTAACTTTTTTTATTATTTTAAATGAACTCGAAGTGATTTTTTTTGTTTTTTTCTTATTTTGTTTTTAGTTTTAAGTTTCCAAACATGAAGTCTGATATTTTTTAATTTTTAAACCTATAGAAAATGTATTCGTTATAAAAATAAATAAACATTAATAAAACACAATCGAAATGTTTTCAAAATTCAATTCTTAAATACATTTATTCAATTCTAAAAATTTGCCAAGAATGAGTTTTTTAGCTGGTTGGCCTCTTGAAAATATATCTGACCCGTCGTTTCATCATCATTCAATTCATCTTCTAGTTCTTCTTGTACTTCTTGCGAATCAGGAACGATTTCATCATGGACTTTAAAATGTATCCTAACATTATGAAGAGCTGCTGCAACGTTTACTATCTGTACAGCTTTTTTCGGTGAGTAGTGTAGTTGCAGAGCACCCAGGCAACACCGACACCAGTTCTTCCACACACCAAAAGTTCGTTCCACGACGTTACGACCACTGCTGTGGCTTTTATTAAACCGACTTTTTTGGGTGTTCACACCAGCATTTCTAAATGGGGTTATCAGTCAAGGAGATAGTGGATAACCAGCATCTCCTGAAAAATGTAAAAGTGTATTGTTATTAATTTATTACAGTTTTAACAATGAATATCTTTACCAAGCAATCTTGTGTTTCTATCTCCATTATCATATAAAGATTTAAAAAAAACAAAAGCTTCACTGTTTCCCCATATAAATGAGTCATGGCTAGAGCCCGCATATCTTACATCAAAATATCGGATTCTTTACATATGGTCACAGATCTGAAAAAATGAAACCAAAAGACGTCACATATTCAATAAGTGTTTTTTTTTACAACCAATCTTACAATCATCGCATTAAGGCTGAAAAATCCTTTCCGATTCAGGAAGAAGTGAGCATTTTCACCAGTGGGTTTGAAAATTTTGATGTGTGTACCATCAATACACATAACCACACCAGGAATTTTACATTTTCTATAAAAATGTGCTCTGGCCTCACGTTTTTCATCTTCCGACATTTGTAGACTGATTCACTTGGGCACTAAATGTTCTTCTAAAATCCCAAAAACTTCCGAGAGAACAACTGCAAAGGTGCATTGGGCCATAGAAACATTGAAATCCTGCCTAACTCCATGTTGATAGGCCCCTTCAGCAAGAAACCTTAAACAAGCAGCAAGCTTCACCTCTGGTGTTAATGATGATGATCTTACTGTTGGAGGTAACCTTCTCTTTAACTCACTCAAAACATATTTAAATGCCGGCTTATTAAGTCTGTAATGTTTAACAAATCTAAAGAAGAAAAAGTGGATGTAAGAATTAAGTATGGATTCATAAAAAAAGGAAATTGAAAAAAAAAAACACTTCCGGAGAGAACATATGACATTTTTATGAAAAAGTTAAAAGATATCCTTCTATCCTAGCCAAACGGCTAGTGCTAGAGACGTGATCTAAACGTATCTAGATTCTATTTTCAATACTCTAAAAAGTTGCATTTATAGATTTGTGAAAAAGTGCATATGAAAAAAAACATTCCCAGAGTGGACATACAACATTTTCATGAAAAACTCTGAAATAGTGAAAAGATATCCTTCTGTCCTAGCCAAACGGCTAGTGCTAGAGACGTCATCTAAAAGTATCTAGATTCTATTTTCAATACTCTAAAAAGTTGCATTTATAGATTTGTGAAAAAGTGCATATGAAAAAAAAACATTGTAACGGTTTCAAATTAACTACTCAACCCATCCACCCTAACATATGACCAGGACTCATATGATAAGTTTTGTGAAAGGGGTGTCTGGTCAGCGAAAGCAAATGCAGGCATGCTAGCTTGAAGCACATGCATAGCTCGTCGTTGGGGTGGGGTCTTTTGCCTGCCACAGACTACCGTACCTGATTACATGCCTGACTATACTGATGGGTTTAAAAAATTAGGAATTTTGATAGGGATAGAAAGGAAATAAAACAAGAAATTAAAAAAAAAAAATTGTTAGGGAATATTGTTTGAAACGTCTCAAAATATACCACCAAAACCACGGCACCTAAGATGTACTGACACCGTTCATATTCCCTCCCCTTTACCAAATGCTATTGCATAAGGTACCTTGGTTACCATTTTAAATTATCTTATGATAACCCCGAATTCGAAATAAAGTTAAATGCTCAACAACCAATTACCATTCTTACATCCTCATCTCTTCCTTCCTCTTCGTCCTTATCACACCTAAACAAAAAATCTTTAACTTTCATGATTTCAATGATATCAATCATTCAGAAGAAAATAAACGGCAAAAATTACCATTGAGAATTTACTTTTCCACCAGACTGTAAAAAAAAGATCAATAAGAACTGCACTGATATTCTATACATTTCACACGGAACATAACAGTTTTATTTAACAGAATTAAAGAAAATTATATGATTTAATTTTAAAGAGAAGCAAAACTCATAATTACAGTATGATTTGAAAATTCAAGAAAATTAAGAGAAAATTATTAGGAGTATTGAGTTTAAATTTAAAAGTAAACAAAAGATAAAATTTTAAATGAAAAACAAAATAGAGAAAGCAAAAAAAAAAAAAAAATTGACTCCAATTTTATTTGCATATAAAAAAAAAAACGAAATTGTTTATATGAGAATGATCAAATACTTTTGTCTAATTTTTATTTATTTTTTTCTTTAATAACAATAATACAAAAAAGTAAAAAAAAAATATAAAATAAACTTAATAGGCAAAAATGTATTTCAAATTAAAAAAAAAAGAAACTAAAATCACAAAAAGAAATATTTAAGCTTAAAATTCCAAGCAGCCATTTTTATTTTTCTAAGTAACTCATACTCTTAGTTTTTTTTGAGTTAGTTTAAACGAACAAAAAAAAATCTTGTTTTCCGAATTACGAATTTTTTGTTTTAAAGGAATTTATGCCTTTTTTTTATTATAGTTATTGTTTGTATAAGCACTTCATGTGCCGACTGGCAACTTTAATACACATATCAAAGGCACGTGAATATTATAAGTGTTCGTATTTTTTTTAACGTCTTAGCACTGAATTTTAGGTTTTTTTAAGATTTTTTTTAGGTTATTTTTTTTCTTTGTGTTTTATTGAAAATTTATAATTTTAAAACAAAATAAGTTTAGTTCATAAGTTTTTCTTGGAAAACATTTTAGTAATTAACTTACGGTTCAGATGTTTTTTTTTTTTTTTTTTTTTTTCACACACCCATCCAGTTTTAAACCACCAATTCAAGAGAGCTCATCTTTCCTTTCGGAAACGGATGTCAGCCCTCCTCCATAAAAAAAGAGAAGCTTAGCTTAGATTTTTAAGCCCTCTGCTTGTAGGTTGTTGGAATTTTCTTCGAAAAAGCTTTTAGGGTTTAAACAAAATAGCAACTACATATGACGTGGACATACAACATTTTCAATATTTCAGAGTTTTTTATGAAAATGTTGTATGTCCACACAAATTGTTTTAATTTGTAAAACATCAAGACCAGAACAAGTTGCATTCATGATTTAATGCGGGGTGAAGTCAAAAATTCTTTTTTAAGATCACTTTTACAACATTTTCATGGTTTAAGAAAATCTGCAGAAGAATGTAAATTTGTACTTACAGCGCATCAGATATATCGAAAATATTTTTTGCTTTTTGTCGTATCTGCATTCGGTTACTCCTCGATGAATGATTTCATAAGTTAAAATAAAAGGCAATTGTATCCATTGACTTTGTAACGTATTTTCATTTATCGTTTAAAATAAACTCACAAAAACACAATTGTTTATTTCATCGTCATCTGAAGGGAAAAATGACGGCGCCGATAAAAAAATTCGGAATATGGTAAAGAAGTTCAGGAATCGATAATATAGTTCATTCGACGAATTCAATAATTGAAATTAACGCAAACGAATTTACAGCGAATACAGTCAACTTCCCGGGAGTCAAATATTGCGAATTCTGTCTGCGTAAGGTGATAATCACATGTGATAGTCAGTATAGTCACATATTTGTGACTTTTTCTTGTGACAGCTATTTTGTTGTCACATCTAGGTAAAATTGACACGATATAAAACGATTTCTTATTGTTTCTTCTATTTTCGTAAAAAATTAACGTGTTTGTCCCTGTGCAAGTATTTTTAAGAAATGAAAATGATGAAAGTGAAAATACCTCAGACAAGTTCGTTTGATAAATCTTAACTTGCGAAGCAAATTGAATATATTTGAGCTTCCAAATGCAAAGTAAGCCATTTTTTCTTATCGCATTTTTAAAAATTTTAATGTAAATTCAATTATTTTATAGATTTCTGAAACAGTTCCGGGTATCAAAAGAGACCTTTTCCTATATTCTTCGGATCTTGGATTTACCAACTGGAATTCGATCCACCCATATTCCACCTACCCTCCAGTTAGCTGTGACGCTGAACTTTCTTCTTTTCTACCAAAGGCAAATGGGTTCTGACTGGTCGACTCCGATGGAACAAAGCACAGTAAGTGAAGTCATGAGAGCTACTTTAATAATAATGTGCCCTTTGACAATCAAATTTACTACCTCTGAGAGAACAAAGAGATATTATTTTGAAAAATTTGGAATCCCGAGAGGTATATTGGAGTTTTGTTTTTACCGCATAATTTGTAAAAAATGTATGTTTCAAGTAATCGGCTGCATAGATTGAAGCCACATCATGATTCTTCACCCATTCGAAAATGAGCATAGGTTTTTAAATAGGAAAGGACGGCAGAGTATAAATGTAATGGTTGTAAGTCGAATTTGATATTCTTTTAAGAGTATTAACATTTATTAGATTTTGTATTTTAGATTTGTGATGAAAAGTACAAAATACTATCCATCAAAGTTATTGACATTGAAAAAAGAAGCTCTAATTATTTCATTAACAAACCTGACGAAAATATTAGCATTACGCCAGAATTACTAAAAGAAATCCTACGGGAAAATAATTCTGCGCTTATAAGAGAACTCCCGACCAAAAGCGACTTCCAACTCTTATTCACGGAAATAACAACACTTAAAGCCAAATGTCAACTAAAGTTGCTCAATTAGAAGATCGAAACAAAAAATTAGAATCACAAATTGATGAAATACTGCAAAAAAATTCTGAAAAAAATCTGGTTGTGAGATTACCTGTTGAGAAAGATGTTGACATGACAAACAAAGTCTGTCTGCGCAGGCCTTGTCAATCTCGACTCAAGCAGTGATATCGAGAGTGCATACACTATTCAAAGCCAAGATCCTCGCAAATCAACAGTGATCGTCCAAATGAAGACCCGCGATACAGCTTATAGTGTACTTCGCAACTGTAGACAACTCAAGGACTCAGGTATATCCATCAATAAAGACCTGCCATTGAACATTCGGCAAAGGAGATCAAAATTGATCAGGCTGATGAAACCGCTGCGAGATGTAAATCCGAAGAAAAAGATTGTTTTGAGGGACGATAGATTGCATATCGAGTATAGAGTTTTCACGTGGGATGCTTTGAAGGGTTTGAGGTGTGGGAATGAAGATGGAACTCATTTTCTGTGCCAAATTTTTGGAAAAATCTCAACAGGTGTTAAAAATACTATTGATAATTTAATGAATGAAATAAAAATTACCAATACGTCAGAAAAACTGTCAAACTTTGGACATGCTTCGAGTTCAGGGTTGGCTGGAGTAAACAATACATTACAGAAAACATCCGCTGTAAAACCTAATGGGAGTTCAGATGGACACTCTTTCTGAGGATCAGACGTCTACCCAAACCATAATAGTAAACTTAAAATTTTAAGTTACAATATCTCTGGAATGAAAAATAAATTAGCCGTTGCTGAATTTTTTAACTATTTACAAGAATTCCACATATTTTTATTATATGAAACACACTTACTTAATATAGAACATAATAGATAAAATAATATTTTTAAGAATTATGAACTCATATGGATACCTGGTGTTAAAAGTAGTAATTTTGGAAGAGCAAGTGGTGGAGAACTGTTAGCATACCGTAAAAATCTTAGAGGAGTAAAATTAGAATTTGAAGAAAATAATAATTCATATATTGTTAAACTTGTAATAAAAATGCAAATTTTTTATATAATTCCTATCTATCTCAACTGCAACTACTGGCAACGCTACTTTGATAAGCTTAACGATCTCCTAATTAATATTGATTCCACAAACTTGATTCTTATTGGTGACTTCAACGGCCGAATAGGGCTTTCTCAGAATAATTTCGTTTCTGGTCCGATTGCAGAGCTTTTAAATTCTCAACGCCAGTCGAAAGATGAATTGTGCGACAGTAAAGGAATCAAAATACTGGAATTAACAGATTCTTTCGATTGCTCAGTTCTAAATGGAAGTTGTTGTGGGGATCTTAGAGGTGAATATACTTTTTTGAGAGGGACAGCATGTTCAGTTATAGACTACTGCTTCATAGCTGGAAACTGGCATGACATTATTTCCGACTTTCGAATAGGACAGCAGACGTTCTCGGACCATATGCCGTTAGAAGTTCAATTTGAAGTGGGATTTAATGAAAATTTAAATAATTGTAATAAGCTTAGTCTAATACCGAAACTTTTCTGGAACCAAAAAATGGCAAATACTTACCGCAGCCAAACTTCTGAATGGAAGAAAAAACTGTATTGCAATTGGTCTTCAGGCACATGAACTACAAACACACTTTAAAACACTTTTAAATACTGCTCAGACGTCACTGGATGTTCAGTATGCAGAGCCTCAAATAATTGATGTGTTTCTAGATAAACCCTTTGAGCTATCAGAAATATTTCAAGTATTGAACAATGCTAAGAACAACAAGGCCCCAGGAGAAGATGGGATTCCCTTTGAATTCTACAAAAACTGTACTCCTGAATTCGCACAAGCTCTTCTAAAAGAGTATAATCGCCTTTTCGAAAGCACAGACTTTCCACAAAGCTTTAAAAAATCAATAATATTCCCGCTCCATAAAAAAGGAAATCATACAGATCCAGCAAACTACAGAGAAATCTCATTTCTCAATACAATATGCAAACTATTTACCGCTCTAATTAACAAGAGACTTAAAGACTGGATCAGAAATAAGAACATCTTACACGAGTTTCAAGCTGGATTTAGAGAAGATTACTCTACAGTTGATCAAGTTTTCACTTTGATAAATATTGCTCAAATGTACAAACAAAAAGATAAGAAACTTTATGCTATATTTGTAGATTTCAAATCAGCATTTGACTCTGTCCCACGCGAGGCACTCTTTTACAAACTATATAAGTAACAAAATTGTGAACATCATAAGAGGTTTATACGAAAATAACAAAGTTGCGGTATGGGATGGTGAAAGTTTATCTGATGATTTTGAAACGACGATGGGTGTGAAGCAAGGCTGCATCTTAAGCGCACTTCTTTTCATATTGTTTATAAATGATATAACAGATGATATTGGAGGTGGAGTCGAGGTTAACGGTACAATGATTCCAGGACTTATGTATGCTGACGACATCGTTTTTCTTGCTAGTTCAGTTACAAGTTTGCAACTTATGATCAACAGACTTGAAAGGTATTGCAAAGCCTAAAATTTAGCAGTGAATCTTGAAAAGACAAAAATTCTCGTATTCAGGAACGGTGGAGGGAGATTCTCGAGAAACGAAGCATGGACTTTCCAAAGGCAATCTATCGAAGTCATAAGAGAATATAAGTATCTTGGAGTTCTGATAACAGCTAATCTGAATATGGAAAAACACCTGAAAGTTAAACTATCAGATGCTAAACGGGCTATAAGTTCAGTCTGGCATGCTTGCATCCAAAACAAATTTGTATCTCATAGCTCTAAACAAAAAGTTATACAAGCAACTGCCCAGTCGGTTCTTTTGTATGCTGCACAGATTTGGGGGCATAGCTACTTTGAGCAAGTAGAAAAATTCCAACGTTACTGCATTAAACGAATATTTAGATTACCTAATAGCACCCCTAACTACATGATTCATCTGGAGACAGGCTGTCCACCCCTTATCTTAGAAACGTTGAGGTTACACTTCAAATATGTTCTTAAAGTGCTGGAAATGGAAGAGCACCGCTTACCGAAAATTATTTTAATGCACATGATAGCAAATAACTCACACTGCATTCAGGAGTGGCAAGAACTTGCTAATCGCTATGGATGTGACATTAATTTTGACCGTTGTGATGGAGCCTCTTCACTGAGGGTGAAATTTGAACACATTCTGGAAAAATCAGGAAAATATCTATACAACAAATACATGAATGAGGCACAGTCTTCCCAACACAGAATGTATTACAGCAATGCCAAATATGATCTTCAAGAAAACACTTACTTTCTGGATAAGAATAAAACGGAGATGATAAGAACAATCTTTATGTTAAGAGGTGAACTAATCCCACTAAATTACATACCTCATAGACCTGAACTACCAATCTTATGTGATATCTGCAACCGCAGTGAAAGGGAGGATATTTTTCATTTTGTTGCTGTGTGTCCGATGCTAAATGAAATTCGAAGGATCTACTTGGGAGTAAACACTTTACCAAGAGGCGATATAATGGGTATTTTGAATGGAGAGCGAGGATGGGAACCTATATATAGATATACTAAAACTGCTTTGGAATACAGAAATCGATTGAGAGAAGGAAATTTTTAGTTACAAAATTCATTTTAACTTAAAGTTTATTTAAATTACATTAACTTTGATTCAAATAAATTAATAATTGTATAATAAATAATGTTTACCAATACAAAAATGTCAATCGGGTAGACGGCTCACTGCCATAACCTTAAAACTTTCTGTAAACAAAATATTGTATTACATTGTATTAATTAAGTTAAATAAAATGTTAAACTAACTAACTAACTATCCATCAATGCAAAAAATGGTGGATGCTCACATGATAGATTTGTATGGAGTCAGAATAAACAAAGAGAAAAGTTAAATTTGGAGTAGATTTGTATGGAGTCAGAGTAAACAAAGAGAAAAGTTAAATTTGGAGTACAGTGCACGCAGAACAACATCGACATGGCTCCTCGGTACTGCTTAGCTATGAAAATATACAAACAAAGACAACTTTATGTGTTTATCATCTAATATTTGTTTTTCTTTACATTTTTTTTGGACAAGGTGATAGTGGCTATCCTTTGGAGCATTTCTTAATAATCTATAATCTATACGGTGATAGAACTGCAGCAGATCACTCACCAGAAGCACACTTTAATTATAAACACTCCCAAGCTAGAAGCACCATAGAACAATGCATTGGTGTGATGAAGAGTAATATTTTCGTTTTTTCCTATCGAACTCAAAAATTAACCTTTTCTTATGGTGGAGAAGTATATTGGAAGGAAGAAAATTGAGGTATTCTTCCAAAAGTTCAGCGCAAGACCAGAAGAATTGAGAGTATTCCCAACAGAAAATAGAACAAACCAACAAGACGAAAACAATGTCAACGCTGGAACCCAAACAAGAAACCGCATTAAAAATGATCTCAGGGCTAAGCGTCCAATTCATTAAATTCAAAAAAAAAAAAAACAATTAAAAAAAAAAATTAGGTATACTTTATTTGAAAAAAAAAAACAAAATAAAGGCACTTAAAAAAAAAATAAAGAAAATAATTCTTAAAAACAAAATAAAAATTAAATTACTTCACATCACAAATTTAGATACTTATCTATATATATCTATATATATATAAAAGAAAGTCTGTTTTTTTGTGTTCGTTCACTAACCAGCCAAACCGGTCGACCGATTTTCTTAATTTTTTTTTTAAATTAAAGAGGAATAAAAGTAGAAGGTTTAGGGCTCAAAAAAAAATTATAAAAAAATATGGAAAATATGTTAAACAAAGAAATTAAATTTTGGTCGCTTATTGCAATTTGCAATTTGCGCACACCAAAATTAGTAGAGATCGTGGTGTCCTGGTAAGATCTCCGCTTTAGACGTGAGCGGTCTTAAGTTCGATTCCTGTCGCTGGCAACATTTTTTTTTTGTTATAAAAATGCATAGCCTGAACCAAAGTTTTGGTAAGAAAACGACAAACAATGAATTATATTTGTTTATATTTTGTATCCAATTATAGCAACAAAATAGTTATGTCAATCACTGTTTTGGTATTTTTTTGCATTTTAACCGCATCCGTCGAGTATGGGTCATTTCTTATAAGATTAATAATGATAAAACCAAAGATATTTTTGTTTATAAAAAGGCATTGGTATGAAAAAATAAAAAAGAGGCTCAGTGCGACCCACACTGATAACTTTCCATTTACTTTGAAAATTTTGCAGTTTTTGAAGATTTTGCATTACACAGCGCCTTTTAACAAAATAATTTTTTGTTAAATTTAACTTCTCATAGAAGATATTGTTGTCAAATTGAAATTTTGGACAAATATCTCGAGAAAGTGGAATGATATTATATTCAACTGTTTTTTATTTTCAACATAATGCATTTTTCAATATACCTTAAAAATGATCAAATATTGACGAATATCAACAAAAAATATCTATTCGATTTATTTTTGATTTTTCTAATTAATAACAATTTTAGTAAAAAGACTTTATCATACTTAAGAAATTTTATTATTTTTGAAACACAAAATTAATTCAAAATCAATGTCATGTTTAGCCCTCGGATATTCAAGTTGAAAAACAATATTTGACTCTTTTTGGTAAATTTATGTTGTAGGTTTTACCAAATGTCATATATTAAGTTGTATATTTTTGAGCAATACATTTCAGAAGTTATAACCTGTCGAAAGTATTTAGTTGGAGTCGATATCTCTACCCGTTCTTGAGATATCGCTGAAGAAAAATATTTCTCGAACGTACGAACGTAGGAAAACGTACGTACACTTACACACACAGACATCTCTCTAAAAATGACAGATATATAGGTATTGTAGGACCTTAAAACGTCCAGATTTGCCAAAAATTTCAGTTTGACAAATCGGGCCGATAACAATAACCTCCTATGGTCTTATGGGAAGTTAAAAAAACGATTTTTGTAACGCCCTGCAAAGCGGGGGTTTCGCTAGTATAATATAATAGGAATTAGGAACTTAAACTTTTTAGCCATTTATTTATTTCTTATTTAGCTCTAACAATTTCAGCTCATTAACCGCCTTAGCCAGTTCCAGCTCCATTGTCTTTAAGGCAAGTTCTTCTCTTTTTTTAGAACATTGGAGCTTTGATTTTTCTTCTCCTTGATTTGACTCATTAGGTCTGTTCCAAGTGTGTGAAATTCGCCGAAAATCACCGAAAAACTGTGAAAAGCTGTTCCAAGTTACACATTTTTCGTAGTTTGTCACAGAAGAGAAAGCTCTTGAGAGATCAAAAAATGTTGTCTGTGTGTGTGTGTGTACGTACGTTCGTACGTATGTACGTATGTACGTATGTACGTTCGTACGTTCAAGACCCCTTTTTTTGCTAACGGTATCTCGAGAATGAATAAAGATATCAACACGAATTAAATTTTGTTCAATAGGTTATAACTTCATGAAATGCAGAAAGGACTTTTATAAAAATTTGTGTAACGGTTTTTTCACAATAGCAGTTTTTAAAAAAAGTGAAAATTTTAGTTTGTCGCAAAAATCTCAGGAACGAATAATGCTATTCACTTCAAATAAATTTTATTGTGTAGATCGCAATGTGTCACAGGTTTGGTATAAATTTGAAAATAATTTAACATACCGTTATTTTTTAAAAAAGTAAAAACTAAAAAAAAAATTTTTGGCGCGAAAATGTACAATGAAGGAAAAATGATATCATCTTCAAAACAATTTTTTACTATGTTAAATGTGATATTTGACATCTGGTAAAATTTTTGAAAAAATTGAATTGACAGTTTTTTTACAAAAAAATAAAAAATGCAAAAAATTCTACCAAAAGTTGGTAAAAAATGATTTTTGACTTGAATATCACGAGAATGAGCAACTATATTGACTACAGTTTTATTTTAACTTAAGCAAAATACAATTATTAATATACGCTACAATTTTGACAAATATAGAACTGACACTTTTTTTACAAAAAAATAAAGAACTTTAACAAAAAATTAGCCGAAAAATGTCAAAAGTAGTTTCTTGACTTGAATATTTCCAGAGTGGTCAATCATTTTAACTTTGAATTTGTTTTATTTTTTGCATAATAGAATTGTAAACTTATGGTATATTTTTGACAAATGTCGAAAAGACAGTGTTTTTTACTAAAATAAAAAACTAAAACTGAAATTTACAGAAAAGTGTCATAAATTATTTTTCGGCTTAAATATCATCCCAACAAGGAATAATATTGACTTCAAACGTATTTTATTTTCAACCTACTCGTATCGTAATGCATTTGTCAATACCTAAAAAGTGGTAAAATATTGACGAATATCAAATTGAAATTCTCACAATAAATACAAAACTACAAATATTTCTAAGAAAATTGGTAAATATTGTTTTCAGATTCAATATATCAGAGATTTTATATGTTAATAAAATTGTTATCAACTACGTAACATCAAAAGTTAATCAATTATTATCAGGAACGCCAAGTTTTCAAATTATGCATAATGGGAAGTTATCAGTGTGGGTCGCACCCAGCCTCTTTTTTTAAATTGAATTTTAAATTATAATTTCTATTATGGAAAACACCAGTATTGACTTCCAAATCGAGTCGCCAGACTCTCTTGAGCACTCTATTAGTAAGAATTTTAACAAATCCATTTTTTAATTAATTTTAAACAATTAGAAACTTTTCACACGCTTTTAAATCAAATTTGTTGAAATGATTTTTGTTGACATTTTTTGACGTTTCGTAGAGTCTGTGATTTTCTGTGAAATGTCGTTCCACTTTGTTGTTTCTCTCTCGCTGAGAGAATTTTACCCCCACTCCTTAAAAAATGTGTGCTGTGAATTTCTGTGCACAAAACACTTGGAACAGATCTAATGTTTGCACATAATCTTTTAAGTCTTATAGACATATTTGTTTTCTTGCAATTGAATTTGCTTTTGGGCCAGCATGTTTTCATTGTCTATCTTTTTGTTTTTGTTTGTGGCTTTTTCTGTTAGAACCGCTGGCGCTGGATGTTGTGTATCCAACATCTCCAAATCCACTAATGTATCACCAATTAATTCATTTAATTCACATTTTTAAATTAAAAAGAAATTAATCTTTAAGAAAAAAAGAAAAACAACAAAATGATCAAAAATACCCACATTGTTCCTCACAGCCAAAGCTTGACACACCGCTGATAATATTTACAACTGCATCCATGCCGCATACCCCAACAATCACCTCTTCGTTCGCATCTAATGTATATTCGGTAAACGGTCCTCCCCCAGTTTTTGTTATTGATTTTTTGTTTTTAATTAATTTTTGTTTGGCGCTATATTTCGGGACTGTCAAAAACTAATATTATTTTATTTATATAGGGAAGAAACATTAAAAATAAAACTAAAAACAGATAAACAAATCATACTGTTTTCCACTCGGCACAACTTTTTGACGGTGGTCCATTTGAGTTTAGTTGCTGCTTTAGTTTTTCCCACAAAATTCTATGGGCATTCCGGGAGTTGCTTCCTTTTTGGGAAAAGGATTTAGCCAGATCCGGATGCGCTTCCATAAAGCTTGTTAGCAAATCTATTTTCGATTTGTTTGCTAGTACTTGTGACCCATTTTCAAAACATAATTTAAGCATTTACTTACATTTTTAACACTTTATTTTCAACCAATTTAATAAATTAATTTGAAAAATCACTGGCAAATAAACTTCGCTGTAAAAATTGGTAAGAAGAAGAAAGTCAAATGACAAACGTCAAGCTATTCTTCTAAAATGAATATTTCAAATAATTTTTGCTGATCACATTACCCAGAAAGAAAATTTAATGTGATCACATTTGTTGATCACTAATGTGACTATCACACATCACATTAGCCGCTTCCACCCAAGGTTTATTCTTGTATTGCATCATCCTGAAGTCGATTTCTAACAAAAAAAAAAACATTTTTCCGCACAGTCTTCATATATTTCGAACTCTTCGTATTCCGATAACATTTTATTGATTAAGGCTGGGTGTCCCAGATCGGAGAACTCAAACTTCATGTAAATGACTTTATTTGTGTTAGTGCCCTTTTTAACACGCTTATATTAGCTTCACTTGTATGTATGTATGTATGTATGTATGTATGTAACCGACACCTTTACACTCGATTTTGACCCACTTTACACGAACCGATTTTAATAAAATTTTGTACACATATCAAGAACCGGTGGCAAAACAATAATTTCATAGGTTTATCTCAATATCCTTATCAGGATTACCAGGATTAAATATTTTAATCCCACAGCTCCTGCTTTTATTATGCGCTTGTAAATATTAATAGACTCCTTCATTTTAAGTGCTGCGGTGGCTCAGTTGGTTAAAGCGCGGTCAAGTTTCAGTTTGAGCGTCAAGGGTCGTGGGATCAAATCCTAGCTATGGGTGACTTTTTTTTTTTTAATTAAAATTACGAGATTTTAAATAATAAATAAATTATTCCAATTTCATGTACAATTTCAATCAACTAAATGGGTCAATGAAATGTTTCAATGTTTTCTTAAATACAATTTTAAAAAAACTAAGAAACACGCTTTTAAAGCACGTTAGACTAAAAAGTTAAAAATAAATATAGTTTGAAAAAACTAAAAAACACGCTTTTAATGCACGTTAAACTAAAAAGTTAAAAATAAATATAGTTTGAAAAAAACTAAAAAACACGCTTTTAAAACCCATCATACTAAAAAAGCGAAAATAATTTTTAATATAAGCTGAAAACAATAATGAACTAAAAATACAAGTGTTATTGTGAATAAGCGTAGGGCGCTCGATATATGAAAAAAAAATATGGCCAATGCGCCCAACGCTTTTTCACAATATTTAAAAGTCCTCGAAAAAAACGTTTTTTGTGTTTTTTTTTTAGGTTTTTTTATTTTTTTAAACTTTAGAAGTGAATTATTTATAAAAAAATTTACTTGTAATAAAAATATTTAAGTGGCTTTACAATACTTTTTGTTTCAATGAAATATGTTGTACATTAAAGAAGTTATACCTGTTCAAACACGCCAAACCCATTGAAAATTGCATAAGATTGGACTAAGTTTTTGCCCATAAAAAAAAATTAAATAAATTAAAGTCAATCCCTCACTCCCTTAATTAATTTAATTTCTTTTGAAAACACCAAAAAAAATTAAATAAAAATCTTAGTTATACCAAAAATAAATGGTGCATTTTAAACTACTATCAAAATAGCGACAAAATTGTAGTTTGTTTCACTCTCAGAATTACTATATTATACATTTAAAAATTATAATGATGCAGTGTAGTAGCCCTGTTTATTGAGAATGCATTAATTTTTATTTCAATCAATTAGCATTCGAAATTTAAAAGTTATCGCTTTATTTGTAATATTCCAGCCGTTTTTTTGGCTGGCCACCCAGCCTTAAAAACAATGTTTAGTTAACGAATTATGAAAAACACACAAATCAACACTTTGAAGTGAAATTGGAAAGACATTTTTTAGGATATCATATGAATTCAGCAGCTAAAAGTTAAAGTAAGGTTTTCGGGATTTTAACTTTAGCAATATGAAGAGATAGTAAAATGTTAAAATCGTTTAAAATTAGCAAAACCATGTTTTTAGTTTAGCAAATTGCTAAAAATGGGTTTAATGTCGTTTTCAATTGGCAATCTGGAATCAGAAAAAAGCATTCTCAAAGCGTTCAATTGGGCAAAAGTGACAGTTCTAATTCTGAAAAAGAAGAGATTTCTCTTCTGGATTTGAAGTCAGAAGCAAAAACAGAATCACTCACACATTCAAAGATTTTAAATGTCACACTTGACAAATATCATATTTTTGAATTAACAAATTGTGCGAACTGTGAAGTGAGTTCTTGAAATTAAAATTAAACTATAAAAAAATGGATAATAACATTGACAATATCTTAGCAATTGTTCCTAATTTGTTAGAAACATTGTTGGAGTCGTCTTCCTCATTTTCTTCATCAAGTGATGACGATGCAAGTGATGCAGTTAATTTTCTATTGCAGGAGTTTTCCAAATAGCCAAGATTGCAAAACTACCAATACAGTCACACCAAACTTAAAATTTTTCAGAATTCACAAAAAGTGTTCAATTGGGATTCTGCTTCCCATTCCGGATTGCCAATTGAAAACGACATAACTATTTGCTAAATCTGTCTTTTAGCTGTTTCACTTGAATCAAAAATAATCATATGATTATTTGTGCTTCATTCATATATATTCATTACAGATTTTGTGGGTGACGTTATTTTCAAATTAATTTTTGGTTTTCTTATCTCTTCATCTCTTAAATATTCTTAAATATTATTTGGGAACCGCAGCCGCAGAGTTTGCGTCGAGCGTTCCTTTCCATGATTGTACTATTAAATCTATACTCTATATTTCTATATACTAATAGATAAAGCTGAAGAGTTTGTTTGTTTGTTTGAACGCGCTAATCTCAGGAACTCCTGGGCCCTTATTATGAATTACGAAACGAACGGCAGAAAAAACGAAACTCGAAGAAACGAAAGTCATGGCGAAGAGCGATTACGAAAATAGAAAGCAAAACAAATTGCCAGGCAAAAACGAAAAATGATAATTTTTTAAAAGCGCAACTAACTTCACTCTTATTAACAAATGTCAAAATATAAAAAGCTGAACGAGAGCTGAAGGCACTCGTAAATAAAAATACGAGTATCGTAATTTTTACGATTCTCGTTTTTCTTAATCGCAATTTGACGATTAAGTGCTACTGCAATCGTTTTTCCTAATCGCAATTTAACGAATACACCTTATTTTGAACGAGTATCGTTTTTCATAATAACCCCCCTGGTTCGAATTTAAAAATTCTTTTAGTGTTGAATAGTCCATTTGTCGAGGAAGGCTATAGACTATATACTTGTAACATCACGCTGCGAACAATATTAGCGAAGAATAAGTGGAAAATGTTGCAACAACGGGAAAAAATATTCATCTTTGAGGGCTTCCATTGTTTGTTTCAGCTCACTGATCTCAGCAACTGCGTGATCGAATTGAAAAAATCTTTCTGCGTTGGATAGCCAATTTGTCGAGGAAGGTTTTAAGCTATATAAAATTATTCATCTTAAAGGGCTTCCGTCCCATTGTCAAAATCCGGTTGCAGAGTAAATCCGTATTTTCTTCTGCCAAAAGAACATAAAACTTAAATATCCTTTACGAAGTACTTTAAAATATATATTTTTTTTAAAACTTAATCTAAATTGCTATAATAATAAATTGAGGCGGACGAAGTCGCGGGGAACAGCTAGTTTTATATAAAAAGCTTATACGACCAAAAATCGATAGATATCGTGCCAAAATGTTTGGATATTTATAGACCTTATATTTCAGTAAAGAAAGAGTTGTATTTAAGTCCACCGTTTAATTTATAACACATTTATATTAGCTTCACTTATATGTATGTATGTATGTATGTAACCGACTCCTTTAATTTAAACTTTCTACACAAGAGCCGGTGACAATACAATAATTTGATAAGTTTATCTCAATATCTAATATCTATGTCAGGATTACGAGGATTAAATATTTTCTTCCCACATCATCTGTTTCTACCTGCTTTCATGAGTTTATAAATATTAATGGACTCCCGGAATTCAAAATACGGCTGTGGTTCAGTTGGTTAACGTACAATCATTTTTGACGCCAAGGGTCGTGGGTTCACATCCCAACCATGGCTGATCATTTTTTTTTTATTTTTTAATAATAGGCTAAGGCACAGGCGCACCTCGCCAACTGTTGTGGATTCAAATCCCACAACCATGGCTGATCATTTTTTTATAAATAAATTTACAACAAATCGAACTAAAAATGAAAAATAAATTTAGTTTACAAAAAACTAAATTTTATTGTTTTAAGTATATATAAACAATCATAGACTTGAAGGCAATGTTGTGTCAAAATTAAGAACTTTCTTCCGATTAGTAACAAACATATGTACATTTTAATTTTTATTAATTTAGTAATCAACTTCATATTATCTTAAACTGACGCGCTGGAGTAAGTCAGGTGATCGATGTTTTTTTTTATTTTATTTCTGACATTCCCCCCAATCAAACGCTTTATATTAAGAGCTCATAATGGCTGCTGATTAATTGTCTTCGTGTTAACCGAATCGGAGAAGAAAATTTGATGTTTTATAGGTATACCTATTGAACAAGTTTGCTGCAGTACAAGTTAGTCATCGTTTTTATTTTCACAATTGATTTTGTGGAATTAATAAAGTTAATTATAGATTTTTTCTACTTTGTGACATACGTTTTCTTGTCGAAACAAATCGGAACGAAAAATGCGAAATGCAAACTGTCGCATATGTTGACATATTGTTGCATTGCATCGCATATATTCTTGCATTTTCAACGCACCTTAAATAAATTATTTTTCGTAAACCTATCTGAATCTGAATCATCGGAAGGCTTACAAAGATACTAAAATCGGAGATTTCGTACAAATCGGATCGGATACTTGTAGTATTATTGTGAGAAAAGCGTGAGACGCTCGATATGCGAAATATATGGCAGAACGCACAATAATAATACTATTTTTCGTTCATCATTGTTTTTCAGCTTTAGTTAAAAGTTATTTTTCATTTTCGTTGTTTGATGTGTTAAATGTTTTTATTATTTTTTTTTTTTTGTTTAAACAATATTTATTTGTTCTTTTATTTATTTGGTTCTCTACTAGTAAAATATAAACCACTAGCCTAGGCGCTATGACTAAATCATAAACCGACTTCATACAGCCTGACTGAGAACAACAGATATACCTAACCTAGTTCATAATTTTTGTAAATAGTGGGTTATTGTTGGGCCCCCAAAATGTATTTATTTATGTCCAATTTTTTCAAGCAAAACATCTCAAAGTCAATAGTGACCGATAAAGAAGTTCGCGTTTTGTTAACAAATGTGTTTATTATTATTAAAAATTTGACAGCAAAAATAGCAATGATTACGTTTTTTAAGTATGTAGGTTTAAGTGTTTTTTTTGTTGGTAATTATGAGGTATACTTTGAAAAGAATTGCAAATAATTTGTATTTCCTTTTTCGATGTTGTTGTATTAATTCCAAATCCATTTTTTTAAAAATAACTTTAATAGTTTGTAATATAATATGTAATTTTTTTAATATTTATAATATTTGATCAATGCTGAGTCCGATAAACATTTTAAAACTTTTACAATTTTTTGTGAATTTTAAAACTTTAGGAGAATTTTTTTTTTCAAAAAAATGTGTATTTATTTATTTCGGTTGAATTTATTCGTTCAATGTTTTGATTAAAATTTAAAAAAGCGGTAAAAATTGTAGAATCAATTTCACTTGATTTTTGCTATGTTATTTTTTTTTTTTTCGTTATGTCATGTCGCCGAAAGAATATGTATATTGATTCTTATTGTTTACAAATATTCGGGCTTTGTAGTGTTGAGTCAAAAGATTCAATTGTGTTTACTCGCCTAACAAATTAAACGATTCTATACTATTTAATCTATTGAGCATTGCAATTTCATATTTTATATTATATATTGGAAATTATGTTAGAAACAAATGTGATATCAAAATTTATAAAGTTTTTAACTGAATGTGTAGTAATATTTTTCTAGTTTTACTGAATCATTTCCAAGAAACGGTTCTCTTCCAGAAGAGAACTTAATGACGTTGTCATATCATTGATTATCATATTTGAACTTGGATGCGTCGAGCTGGATACGATTTGTGTAGTATTTTCAAGCCAATTCTGGCAGTCTTGTACGTATTCAAGGGTACGTTGATAGGTGTCCTGTCGCATTCCATTATTATTGGCCTCTATTGACGGTTGCTCAGGAATATTTGGAAGCTCGTGCACCGATGCCCTTATTGTGGCCATATTTACGGGTTTTGCTTTGGGATTACCAACGCAGGGATTGACAATGTTAACATCGTTAGATTGAAGCGCGATTGTTGAGGCGATTGCGGGCGACATCTGCGACTGGCTAATGTCCCCGCATTGAATTTCTTTGTATTGTGGCAAGAGCACTGATGATGGTGTTGCCTGGAAATTAAAGCCGTATATCCGATTATGGTGTGCAAGAACCGTTGCAGGGTTCCTACGTTGCTGATCTTGAAAATATGTGTGCTTGGTGGTCTTCAAGTCTGACCAACTCATCGAAGATTCGCACAAGCTATTTGTATCTACACCAGATGCATAGTTGTTTAGCTGAGGGGTTATATGAGTAGAACAGCAAACAGAAGCACTTTTCTCCGTGTTGTGAAAGTGTCCGATAACATGTTTGCAAGGGTGTATTTGCTGGGGTTGTGTCGTTTGTGGCAGGTGATGCACCTGCTGTTGACTACAAAATGGTCTTTGGAACTGCTGGCAGTTGTGTTGATGGGTTTGCACTAGTGTGGTTTGCTGACAAGGATGTTGTGGCTCTTGTTGTTGCTGATAGTGATTGCAGAATGTTTGTGAACCACAGTCCAATCCTTGTGCATTGTTATGCATTCGCAGAGTAATAGTCGGTTGAGAATCTTGTAGTCTTCCAACTACTGGGATTTCGTGTGATTGTGGTCTCGGAATTGAAGTGCCGAAATTTGATGAACCGCGTTGATAAAATGTGGTCGAACATTGTGGTGGATCGGATTCTGGAGTTAATGAGATTATTGGCCATTTATTGTCATTGATAGTTTGTGAGCCTTGTCGCCAGCAGGGAGTGGCAGTTAGGTTTCCTTGTTCGTCTTTATTGGAAAACATCGGATCATCGGACTTGTCAGCTATGTGGTTGAGATACTGTAGCATTTCATCTGGGATAACGAGCTTATTTTCGACCATCTCGTCTTCCTCAACTTCGTCTAAATTAACTTCTTCGTTTGGATGGTGATCTCTGGAAGTACCTGTCTGTTTTGCTTTGTTATTCCCTTTGTTTGTGATAGATCTCATAATCAACGATTGTAAAGGTGAGAATATCATCCCTTCGGAGCTCATATTAGTTGTTGGTTCTGATTGTCTTCGGCGGTCTGTAGAAATTTGCGCTGAATCATTTTTGCTGACATTATGCGTTGGAATATTTGGTATTGAAAAACGACCATGGTAATCATTATTGATGGGATGGTTACAAGAATTGTTGCTTTGTAAGCGTTGTAAATGCGATGATATTAAATGAGAAGAAGGCTGCGGTGGGAGACTGTATCCGTTTGTAATTGCAATTGACGTTTGACTAGAATGACGGGAACATCCCGGTGATATTGGATCGTAGAATGAACCGGTATTATAGGAAGGACGCATCGTTGATATAGATGAAAGTTGGGATATTTGACTGCTACGCCGGCTTGCATCTATAGAACGCATGCTGCAGTAATATGTACTAGCATTAGAATTGTTGCTGTCTCTACGCAATAAGGGACTCGGTACATATTGTGAATTTTGCAGGCGAGTTTGCAAATCTGTCATATTAGTATTTCGAGGAGGTTGTAGATTTGAAATTACAGTTGGTGTGACGGGTTCCATTTTCAAGTCCGTGATTCTCTGGTTCAGTTCTCCAATACCAATGTTATAACGATTCAACTCTGGTATGTTGGACAATGTAGGGTTAATTCCTTTTGATTGAAGGCGACTGCGAAAACGATGACGCGGACTTACTGTTGACACACCACCTCCATTACCACTGCCAGCACCACCACCAATGCCAACCATGGCTCGTAGAACCAGTGGCAACTCAGCTATCTCGAAGTCCTCCTCATCATAAGGCCATGTAATGTGGTCTTCCATATCTATAATATCCCTACTGTTGCTAGTGTTAAAGTTCATACATTCATATTCTTCAGTATTTCCTTTAAGTACGTGATGATGAGTTATGCTCAAAGGACTGTTAATGGGCGGATGTCCAGGTGAATTCGCCTCCGATTCGGACTTGATGCTTGGACTAGATAGACTTGTTGTTTTTCCTGATTGCATGTCATCACTATGTGGACTCGAATCGATTTGATGGCTTGTTCCGATTCTCGATCCGTCATCATTACCGCCTTCACCTGAAGAACCTTTGTGTTTTTTGTTGGCATAAAATTCCGCACCATGGACCGTTTTTACGTGTTTTCTTAGCGAACTAGGGTCAGTATATCTTTTCGTACACCCTGGAGCTTTGCATATGTATGGTTTCTGAAATTTAAATGGATTCGGAAAGGAAACGGTATTTACATCATTCAAAAATCAAATTATATTTTTTCAACTACTAACCTCATTGCTATGAGTTCGATTTTGATGTTTAGCTCGATCAGAAGCATTACTGAAGGCCTTACTACAACCAGGATACTCACAGGTATATGGTTTCTCACCAGTATGTGACCGAAGATGAGTTTTAAGATTTTCCAAACGTGAGTATGCTTTGCAGCACCCTTCAAACTTAAAAATAGAATTTAAACAATTTTAGTGGTCGCTCGAAAACTTTATTATTTTTACCGTGCACTTGTGTGGCTTTTCTCCAGTATGCCGACGCATATGTACCACAAGCATGTATTGGGCTTTAAATGGTTTCTCATCGCGAGAACATTCTTCCCAACGACATACAAATGATTTTTTGTTGACCTGGATATGGTCATTATTGATATGCTTAACAAGTTCTTCCCGGGTGGAAAATTCTATCCCACAGTCACGCCAGTGACAATTGGTCTCGATGAAATCTCCAGGTTCATCTTTGATATCAGTTGTGTCAACAAAATGAGCATCGTTATCATTTTGATGTGAGGTCACAATTGATTCGCGCTTGCAACGGTATCGCCGTGATGCTTCCAATGTATTTGAAGCACTATCAGCTTCAACTTGTACAACTGCAGTGGTTGATGATATCTGTTCAGTATTTTTGGGTGACATTTCCTCGAAATGTTGCTGAAAATAGAGGCAAATTTTAAGCACTTACAATTTTGTTTTAGTTACTTACAATAGACTTTGATAGCGTATTTCCAGATCCCTGCATTGAATGATGGCCAAGAGAGAATATTCCAGTACCAGCGGAAGTGTGATGAGATGGGATTGGATGTAAGAGTCCGGCTCCAGCCCGTAGTAAGTGTGCTTGTAGCTGTTGCAAATGTGGTGTCATACTGCTGTGTATTCCTATACTAGGACTTATAGCTCCAGCTGACAGATGGCCATACGATCCACTGGTACTGGTGTTTCTTGATCCGTTAACAATGGTCGCCAGTGAATTCGGTGAAAATCGTATCATAGAGTTGATATCGAACGAATCCGAATAGGGCGACGAAGACAAAGCCCTTTTTCGGCTAATACTTGCCCGAATACTTCCGGGCCGAGGGCTATTGTGCCTAGAACCATCTATGCTAAAATGAAATTCTGAGCTGGCCAATGAACTGGTCGGGTGAAGATCACCCAAGGGACCACGTGATCCCAAGTAATCTGAGTTCAGACCGAGCCCTGTTAAATGGAATGATGGCGCAAAATTAGGAAGATAATTATCTAAAGGGAAAATAATATATTTACTTTTGGAATTGATGATAATTGATAATTTCTCGCATTCTAGTATTCTAGCGGAACAAAGTTAACTTACCATGAAAAGATGGTGTTGGACTTCCTCTTTGAAGGGAATACAGATGATCCATATAACCGGGAATCCTGTAGGCTGGATGAAAATCATGTGGCTGAGATGACTGGCTAAGCCCAGGCTGACCAACTCCTGCAGAAGTTGGCTGTAGGGGCGGTGGTGGAGGTAAAGCTGATGTTGCTGCTGCTACAGCTGCTGCACGCCTAGATGCCAGATATTGTAACTCTGAGTAACTGTAATTCGAATTTGATTTTAATGTGCTATATACAAACTTCGAAATAAATTGCTTTAATTTTTTTTTTATATATATGCAGAAATATGCAGTCCGAAAATAAGTAGATATTCACGTTCATTTATAAAAGTGAAATTTTAATTTGTTTCACGAAATCTATAAGTTCTTATTTATTGACATGAAACAACCACTGCAAAAAAAAAAAATTTTTCTGGATTGTATAGGGTGTTTTTTTTAGGTTGGATTAACAAGAAAAAAATTGTAAGGGGGGAAGAGGTTTATCTCCCTTATTAACGGCATGAGGGACATTAAAAAAAAATGACTTAAACCAATTAAATGTTATACGTTTTTGGAAAGCCAAAAATTGCTTCCTTTATCTACTATATAAAAATAAGTCGGGTTTTCCTTCCTGACGCTATAACTTCAGAACGCACGAACCGATTTGCACGGTTTTAGATTCGTTGGAAAGGTCTTGGGCTCCATGAAAACCTTCAACAGAAAAGCGGGAAAATCGTTTTTCACATACAGCGTCATCTCTGACACATAGCATGTACTACAAATCAATATTTTGAGTAGATGGCGCCGGTGCGTGATACATTGTTTGACAGCTACTCATTTTTCTCTGCTCAGTTAATTTCATGTGACAAACCGATATTGTGTTCACTGTGAAATTGTGAAAAAAGTATGACATGTCACCTTGACATATGACAACTGTCAGTATGATATCTTTCAGTATGACATCTGTAAGTATGACATCTGTCACCTTGATATATGTCATCTTGACATCTGTGACATTGACATTTGTCACCTTTACATCTGTCACCTTGACAACTGTCAGTATGACATCTGTCACCTTGACATCTGTCACCTTGACATATGTCATCTTGACATCTGTGACACTGACATCTGTCACTTTTACATCTGTCACCTTGACATATGACAACTGTCAGTATGACATCTGTCACCTTGACATTTGTCACTTTGACATCTGTCAAAAAAAAAAAAATATAATACAATAATTTCCGTAAGATGAATTTATTTAAAATCGCAATAAAGATGTACATATGTATATATGTACATATGTACATATTTTAAATAAAAACAAATGGTTAAAAAATATTTCCACTTATACAGTTTTTAAAAGCCAAGACTCAGTGAGTTTTAAATTAAGTGAAATAAATTCAGGAAAAAAAGTTTAAAGTATAATTTTAATATTAAATAAACATTTCTTGATTTATAATTCGTTGCTCTTCTTAATTATTAATTAAAAACTGATAACTTTATGTTTTTCGGAAAATTTAAAATTACTTGCTACTTATTTGAGATTTTGAACTTCCCATATGGAGTGTGCTTAACTTTGACATCTGTCACTTTGACATTTTTCACCTTCACATCTGTCACATTGACATCTGTCACTTTGATATCGGCCACTTTTTAATCTGTCACATTGACATTTGTCGCCTTGACATCCGTCACCTTGAATCACCACATCTGTCACTTTGATATATGAAACTTTGACATCTGTCACCTTGACCTCTGTCACCTTGACATCTGTCCTGGTTCGTTGATATCTGTCACCCTGAAATTTTACTATGACATCTGTCATCTTGAAACGTAGAGATATTGCCTAAGAACCTATCTTTAATCGCTCATCATTTCAAAGATCGGTTTTAAGCCGTTATTTCAGCCAAAACATTGTTTTTAACACAAAACCATAATTATATCAGTGGGAAAAATTCTTTTAGAATATAATACAACTTCAAAATTCATTATTACGCTATGTTTTATTACTATGTACTGTTGAGTTAAATTTGGGAGAGACGAAGTTCGCCGGGTCAACAAGTTCTCAATAAATGGAGTTGGGTTTGTTAATACATAGTTTTTGAAAACAAAAACAAAAAGGATTTTTCTTGGCAGAAATAGTTTGGATTCTTTTTAAAGTGCTCAAAAACTAATATACATTTAAGCATCCGGTTTTCTGTTTTTAAATTCAATACAAAATAGGTAAAACAAATTATGCACTTCCATAGAAAAATTATTATTATCGGTCCGATTTGCCAATTTGATTCAACGCTGAGTCGAGTGAGATGAATTTTAACTACACTGAACGATTTTTTTTTAAAATAATATCTACTCTAGGAGCCATTGCGCAAAAAAAATTGCTATAATATGGTTATTTTACCCGATTGTTTTATAAATGTAGCTTCAAGTGATACCAAATTTTCATTTAAAAAAAGGATACCCAAATTATCATCTTAAAGCAATATGCTTTCTCATATGTCCTATCAAAAAATAACATCAAGTCGTTTGAACGCACTTATTAACATCATATCACATCTCAAACGAAAAAGCATATGACTTTTTTCACATAAGGACTGTGGCTAATTCCATTTGAGAAGTCATATGGGATTTGTTGTTTGTGGAAACATTGGAGTGTTTTTATGTTGTGTACATAGTTATGGAAAGAAACAATGTACTTGAACTGTAGTTCTTTGATGAGGAGCTCTGCGCGATCTCACCTAGAACCTCGTTTTAAGATCCAATTCCTGCTCCATAAAGCTCTCCTTTTTTTAAATTTTTGTTCTTCATTTTAATCAATACAGTTACCATTGTTGATAAATCTAATGCAATTGCTCTCTTATTGTTTCCATTAATAACGATTATTATTTGGTATACCGTGAAATCCAATTAGGAAGTCATAGACTTGTAAAGCATAGATAAATGAAAACGGTATGACTTGAAATGACAGATCATTATAGAAAATAAGATGACAGCTCATAACTTATGTGCTTTATGATGTAAGTATGTATTGTATGCATGGATGGATGTTTGTTACTCCGTGTGTTAGATTTCTTTAAATTTTTCCAATCACAGCGGAATGGCTTAACGGATATGGATGGAATTTGGCACAGGGATATTTTAAATGAACAGACTTTTGACTGAAGTCAAAAAGTACTATGATGTGCTTTTCTATTAATATTATTATATCAAGCATTTGCAATTCCGAGACGAACAGCTCAAATATACAGTGAATAAAAAGTGATATCAAATTTGATATATGTTTTAAAACGTTGGTTCGTTTTTGGCATCTAGTGAAGTTTTCGAAAAAATTCAATTCACATTTTTACCGAAAGAAAAACAATTCGACAAAAAAAAATAGTAAACAATGTTTTTCTGCTCAATATATAGATATATCACATATGTATATCTAATCAATTTTATACAGGGCGTTCTATATTTATAACCCACTTTAAAAATATTGAATATGGTTGTAGTTACATCATGATTTAAGAAAAAGAAATGTATCAAAATAATAGTAACGTTTTGAAAGCTTAATAAAACAAAAAATTCTTTTCAAAAATAAACAGAACCAATTTTATTCATAATTAACTAAAAAACTTCGATTTTTAACGCCGAAAAGTCCAGGATTTCTCAGGGTGATCTACCAAAAAAAGGAATCAAACAACTGCACGGAGCACTTTAACATAATTAATGCTGTTTATTTTTGACGACATAATTTTCAAGCACCCCGCAGAAGTGAAAATCACCCGAAACATCACTGAGCCACCAACAATTACGCCTTTCGAAATATTGCAGTGTTTTTCGAAAGTGAAGTCATTCTCCGTGGAATCTATCAATACCATCTTAGTACAATTTCTTCGCATCTGAGAAAATTGCTTTACATAGTTATACGTGTAGAATAAACCGTTGAAAAGACTCTTTTTTAAAACTTACAGATGTCCCATCGGTTTCCTTGTTGTTTTGGGCAAATTCCAAGCTAGCAAAACTTGTCTAAAAGACTTTGCGTGCAATCCATTTTATACAGACACAGGTTTAGATTCAATTGCAGAACACTCAAACCCAACGTTTTCGACACTTTTGTCGCAATCAGTTCTGATAATTTAGTGCAACTCAAGCTTTAATTGCTAGCGGCACGTGCGATAATTCGATTTCCTTTTTACTCGCGATGGTTTAAAAGTGCTATCGCTGTTCGGATCTTTTAAAAAAAATTGCCACTACTCCCCGACTTCTGTAAATTTGTATTAGCGCAATTTCACTACCCTTGAGAGTTAATATATTGAGACTTCGTATTCAATATATAATTTATAAAACATCCATTAATTTAACGCTAACAGAGTAGGTAGATAGTGGTATAGGTTATAAATATGAAACGAGCCAAATCGTCCCAACAAAGAGACTTTGTTTAAATGTAACGGAATTCTCTCAAAATAAAAATTATTAAAGACTAGCTTTTGCCCGCGACTTCGTCCGCCTCAATTTATTATTATAGCAATTAAGATTAAGTTTTAAAAAAAATATATTTTAAAGTACTTCGTAAAGGATATTTAAGTTGCATGTTCTTTTGGCAGAAGAAAATACGGATTTTCTCTGCAACCGGATTTTGACAATGGGACGGAAGCCCTTTAAGATGAATAATTCTCTTTACTTTTGCAACATATTCCCCTGATTCTTCGCTCCTTTTTGTTGTAGCGTAATTTTATATAGCTTAAAACCTTCCTCGACAAATTGGCTATCCAACGCAGAAAGATTTTTTCAATTCGATCACGCAGTTGCTGAGATCAGTGCGTTGAAACAAGCAATGGAAGCCCTCAAAGATGAATATTTTTTAATTTAATTAAATTAAATTAAATTAAATTAAATTAAATTAAATTAAATTAAATTAAATTAAATTAAATTAAATTAAATTAAATTAAATTAAATTAAATTAAATTAAATTAAATTAAATTAAATTAAATTAAATTAAATTAAATTAAATTAAATTAAATTAAATTAAATTAAATTAAATTAAATTAAATTAAGTTAAATTAAATAAATAAATAAATAAATAAATAAATAAAATAAATTAAGTAAATATTAGGTATTGAGTATATAGATATAGTGCCTGGTTACACGAGCGCAAAAAACAATTAATTCACGAAAGAGAAAGGACGATTTTTGGAAAGAAGAAAGGGGATGGAAAAAATCCTATCCTTTTCTTTTCTTCTAAAAATATTCCTTTCTCTTTCGAGAATTGATTCTTTTTTGCGCTCGTGTAACCAGGCACATAGAATATAGATTAAAGTTGAAATTAAAAAGTGGGTTATAATTATGGAACCCATTGTATGTATAAAGAGGAAATATTTCATTTTGTTTTTGAATTGAATAGGCTCCGAAACTATTGAATCGATTTGGAAAGATACACAAACACATCTATGTATTTATATCTGAACCTACAAAACATGAATTCAAATAGTTCGACTTTGAATTGTCTATTACGGCTCACCAAGATTTAAAATCATTGCGATTGCGAGTCCTTATACATTAGATAATAACATAAGATAATTAGAATAAAAATTGGTCTCATAATGTTTCTTCTTTTAGTGGTTAGGAAAGCGTGTACAGATTTTCAGAATTGTTAAATAAAAAGTGGCATGGAAATACTGAAACGCGATATGCCCTATCAATATGTCACTCAAATAAAATATAATTAATCTTACGGAAAAATTAAAAAAAAAACTGTGATTTTGAGTTTTCCAGAAAACGAATTTCAATGCTTATTCAAGCATTGTAAAAGATTGTTCGGAAATAATGGAATCTTTTTTTAAGTTTAAAGAAAGCTTTTAGAAGTTTTTAAAGCTAAAGATTTAAGGATTTTGTGGCAGTTCACACTGTGAAGGGATCACACCAGCGACTATTTAACTACTTAATTGTTTTATATAAAACCATACTTCGATGCTTGACACTTCATACTTGTTTCCCACAATATACAATGCATTGATTTAAGCAATGGACACATAATGATCAAAATACACTATTTAGAATGCATTATTTTGACTTCAACCCCGGGGTAGTAAAAGATACATGAACAAATCCGACTCGTTGTCGATGGCCAACCAAAACGTATCATATTTCCCTAATGGCACGAACGAACGGCATAAATATACAGATACAGAGTGCATAGTTTTGTGTGAATGGTTTACGATCAGTGCTCATTTGTTTAGGTTGACAAAATATGTTTACTAAGCATTGCAGCCGAACGAGTGCCACTTAAGATAGCTGGTCGTTCACCCTTAGTACATGCCGTAGGAGTTGTGATGACTTTGGGTTTGGATTATTTGTGAAGTCAATCATCTAAGTATGGATCGTTTTCGTTAACTTATTTGTAAGTAGGTATATAGCAACAGTATTTAAAGAAAATTGTCTTCGCCTTTAGACATCAGAAGAAACAGGTCAGTCATTACTTAGGAGGCTCTCGAGCTATAAGCACAGATAAGAAACTATACAGATGTCTCATCCCCATACAAAAAACTGTCCCATATTTTTTCAAGTGCTGCTTGGCTAGAAAAGCTCTTTGTCGGTTGATGCGTAATATTTTACATTTCAAAATTTTTTCGAAAACTTTGCTTATACAACTAAGCAAACTTATCGGCCCATAGCTTGATGGGAGTTTTGACGGTTTTCCAGGTTTAGGAATCAGTATTACCTTTGCATGTTTCCAATTCTTTGGAAAATATTGCGTTTTGAGACATGCGTTTATCAAAAACGTAAAAAACTCTAGCCCTGCTTTTGGTAGTTTTTTAAGATACATGTTTTTTATGTTATCTAGTCCATCTGATTTTTTGACTTTTAAGTTGGAAACGATGTATTTAATATCCTCCCTGGATATAAACTGATCTCTAGGAGTTTCAGTGATTTGTGAGTGAATTGTATTTGCTGTTTCACTTACTAGCAGTTTAGTAGTATCATCACTAAGGTGTTGAGATACACAATGATTTTTCAGAAAGGTTGTTGCAAACACATTGGCTTTATCAGAATTTTGGTAAACAACTTCATCATTATTTTAAAGTTAGGAATTTGTCTGTCTTTATTTTTGATAATTTTGGCTATGTTCCAAAAAGGTTTAGAATTATTTTCCAACTTGCTAAGTCTCTCATTCCAATTTTTATTTCGAAATTTATTTATTTCCTCCGCAATCTTTTTGTTATAAAATTTAACTTGATCGCGGTACTCTTGTAAGCGGTAACGTTGCCATTGTCTTTTAAAAGAATTCCTTATACGAATGAAAGCTAAAATATAATCCGGCATTTTAATGACAAATGGTTTCTTGATTTTTTTTTGGTACACATGTCTGCACTGCTTCCAGAACCTGGTTTGAGAAAAAATCGACATGAATATCAACATCATCTTTTGAAGATACTCTATTCAAATCAGTAGAAATTGGCCTAAACTTGGACCTAATTTCTGATCTGAAACGACTCCAATTAGCATTGTTGAAGTCCAGATAGTATTGCTCTTTGATCTTTACTGTTTTGTTCATTTTACAAAAAACAGGAATATGATCAAAACTTAATTCATTTATATAGTTTCGGGTTGAGTGAAAAATGAAGGTACATTTGTTATAAATAGATCAAGGACAGAAGGTGAACCTCTCGACCCAGACGGAAAATAAGTTGGACTAAACGGAAACAATATAGAAAACGGATACAAACAAGACATATTAGCAAGAATATTTCCCCACGAGTTTGCACGAATACATCCCCAATCTCTATGTCTACAATTGAGGTCACCTCCGATTATGTAGTTTTCGTTTCTAATAATTAATTTCCTTAAATCTCTTTTAAGTAGCATTCTCTTTTCCACAGAAGAATTTTTGCCTGGGAAATACACACAAAACATTTTTATAGTTGTATGATTCCTTAGCCTTATTTCCACACCAACATTCTCAACTAATCGAGTCCTAGTAACGGGCAAAAGAGAATGTTGAATTGACTTTCTTACTAAAATTGCTACACCTCCACCTATTTGATCAATACGATCTACGCGATGGCATGTATAATTAGGTGTAGAAAAAGGTACCTCTGAACTTAACCATGTTTCTGTTACAAAAGCTATATCAATTGCATTTTGATTCAAAAAATTCAAAAATTCTGTATTTTTATTACGAATGCCTTTGGCATTCCATGTTATAATATTTAAATTATAATCTAGCATTGTATTTGCAATTATGTTATTTAACATTAGAATATAAAAACTTAGTAGCTAACTGTGCAATAGCTTGAAATTGTTCTACTTTAGTTTTACATGAACCTAATTTGTTGATCATCTCCATTACGAGGGAATTTAGTTCTTCCATTGAGAATAACTCACCAGATGACTGCTTTGTTGACATGGGTTGCGAATTCACCACTGGCGTTGTCTCCACCCATGTATTGGTAATATTGTTGTTCTGCATCTGCACTCCTCTAACATTGGCGTTTTTTGAAGGTTTTTGTGTAATAATAATAAACACACTTATCCAAGAAAAAGTATCAGGTATTAAATCCGAATTAAATAAAATAAATTACATTTTAAAATTTCTGTTATATTTTTAATTTTTGTTTTTTTTACGTAACAAACTGTGTATTCGGTTCCATTTTGATTTTACTATTGATAACAACTCTTTTTTTCAAAAATATGAACACTTCGATATATTTCAAAATTGTACCATTTGTTAACAATCGCATTTAAAAAAAAATATTTTTGATGTCAATATCTTTTCTCATTGTCAACATATGTCGGGGAAAAACACTTTTGTAAAACTTTTTAGTAGAATTGTTCATGTAATTTTTAATATTGTGGACCCAAAAAAGAGTTATAAAAATTTATTAAAAAATAAATATTTAGTTGTTCTTATTTAGAAACTAAAAATTCATAGAAAAATAATATTTAACAAATTTACTTTAAAGATAACTGAAATCATGTAAAAAGAATGAATAATGGTACCTCAAGTTACAAGTAAAAGATTCAAAACTAATTAAGCAAAATAATGTTCAAAAATTGTATTTGAAAAAGATTTATTTAAGATAATATGTTCTAAATATTCCCAAAAATTTAAATTGAGTCTTATTTACCGGCTAACGCAACGAAAAAACTTAAAATTAAAAATTTTTGGTAAAACAATTTTCGTCGATTATTAAACACTAACTAACTATTGTGATCCTATTTATAATTATTGATGATTTGGTATTAAAAAGGAATAGAAAAAGTTAAGTTTCGTTTTCATGTTTTTTGACCTCTTTGCCGTGGAATTACCCATCTGTTAAAATTTTGGAAAAAATAAAAAATACAAAAAATACCACCAAAAATTGGTAAAAAATGTGTTTTTACTTGAATTACTCGACAATACACAACGACAATGACTTTTAAATAATTTAAGTTTATATAAAATATAATTATCAATAATAAAAAATCGAATTGACAGTTTTTTATTAAAAATAAAATACTAAAACTAAAATTTACCAAAAAGTGTAAGAAATTGTTTTTATAATACCTAAATGACATTTTTTTTTACAAAAAATTAAAGAACTACAAACAGTTCTACCAAAGCCTGATAATTTGTTTGTTGGTAAAAGTATTATCAATTAATATTAAAATTACGAATGAATCTGTAAATATCAAGAATAAATCGATTTAGTTTTTACAAAAATTTAAAAGTTCACAAGAATTGACAAAATTATGTTATGCTTGAAGACAGCAAGGGAACTCTTGATAGCTTTTTATTGTGACACAAAAACTTTAATAAAAGTCAATCAGTGTGGGTCACACCCAGCCTCTTTTTAAAGATTAAAATAATTTGATATTTGTGTTGATAGTGGATGTTTATGTACAAATTCTTTTACTCTCATACATAAACCAGTAACAAGTACTTAAAAGTACTAAAAATTAAATACATTAAGAATAAAGAAATACTTACTTACTTACTTAGGTCCTCAGACCTACGAAGTCCGTTGGTGTTCCCTAGCGGGACATAGGGCCTCAACTACTCCTACGCGCCATCGTGTGCGGTTTCCAGCGATGTATTTTAACTCCCTCCAGCTCATTCCCAATTTCGCAGATTCCTCCTCGACTGTTCTTCACCACGCGCTTCTCGGTCTACCTACTCTTCTTCCTTCTTGTGTGAGTGGGTTCCACTGCATTGCTTGGCCTGCAATGCAGTCATTACCTTTTCGAAGCGTGTGTCCAATCCACTGCCACATGCGCCTTCGTATGATGGTGTCTATGGGTTCCTGACCTGTTCGTCTGTGTAGGACCTCATTGGAGATACGTTTAGGCCAGAAAACCCGTAAGATGTTTCGAAGACACCTATTAACGAAGGTTTGCAGTTTCCTGGTTATTGTAGTCGTTATTTTCTAGGTGCTGCAGCCATATAGCAGAACTGATTCGACGTTAGAGTTGAACAGTCGTAGCTTTGTGTTCAAGCTGAGAGATTTGCTCCTCCAAACATTGGACAACATCCCGAACGCAGCCTTTGCTTTTCCGATGCGGCTGGCGATGTCTAATTCGGTTCCTTCTTCATTAGAGACGAAACTTCCAAGGTATTGAAAGCTATCTGCTTTCTCTACTATTTGTTGACCAATGTTCATCGGAGCGGATGATTGCGAGCTTCAGAGGCTGAACATCTTTATTTCCCGTATTGATTTTCAGCCCCACGATTGCTGCTTCTCCACCCTTGTTGCCATTTGATGGAGATCCATGATCTTATGGGAAAGCAAGCAAACATCGTCAGCGTAGTCAAACCGTTTAAGGTAAGTTGTCAGAGTCCATCTTATTCCTCCGCTTCCTGTCAAAGCCATCCGCAGTACATCACTTATCACCAATAAAAATAGGATTGGTGACATTATACAACCTTGTCTGACCCCGCTTTGGACTTCAAATTCTTCGGTCACCCTACCTCCGTGACATTTGGACCCATCATAAGTCGCTTTAATAATAGCGATGTGTTTCTCCGGTATACCCCTCCTCCGCAAAGCAAGCCAGATAAACTCCCTGTTGACGCTGTCGAAAGCCTTCTCAAAATCAATGAACAGCAGGTGGAGTGGTGATCGATATTCGACGCACTGTTCAATGATGATCCTCAAGGTGTTAATGTGATCAATACAGGAGGACCCAGTGCGGAAGCCTGCTTGTTCAGCGTCGAGCGATGCTTCGAGGTGTTCTTTGATGCGATCTAAAACAATCTTTGCTAGTATTTTGGCGACTGCAGGCAAAACGCAGATACCCCTCCAGTTTTCGCACTTCATTAAGTCTCCTTTTTTTGGGAGCTTGACAATCATTCCCTTTTTCCACTCTTCGGGAAAGCATTTGGAGACCCACGCTTTCTCTATGAGCGGTTGCAGCATATCGTTTGATGTTGTTGGTGCTGCTTGTAGCAATTCTGCGGGAATGCCGTCAAGTCCTACTGCTTTGTTGTTCTTAAGTGCTTTGATGGCGGTACACACTTCTTCCTTACTGGGGGTGAGATGCGCAGTCGGGAATTGTTGGCATCGGACAACTCAGGAGATGTCAGTTGCATGTTACTGTCAAAAACATGGTTTAGGACAAGAGCTAAATGCTCCTTCCAGTGACTTCAAAATTGTTTCATCCCATGGAAATGTTGTTTTTATTGATTTGTTACATGTATTGAGAATGTGTTTTTCTTAATAGAAATAAAAGTCCTATCGAAATGCATTACTTTACTCCTCAAATAGGTAGGTATATGTCGACAGAAAACAGCTTAAACTTGAATTTTGCATAGGTACCTACTTTTACAATTTTTTTAAATAAAAAAATTGACTTTTTACAAAAATTATCTATAATTTTAAAATCTTTAAAATCAATGGGAAGTTATCAGTGTGGGTCGCAGCCCAGTCTATTTTTTGGTATCGTATCAAAATTATTTCGCTGGGTACCTACACCTGTTTAAATTCATTATAACGCAACGCGCAACATACTTGCATATGTATGTATGTATATGAATACAACAACAAAAAAACAACAATTAACAAAGTACAAAAAAGACAGAAATCAAAAATTACCTTCGTTTTGTCATATAATGTGTATGTTTTGTGTATGTATGTACATACATACATACGTTCAAAACATTTGCAAAAAAATCTAAATAAGGAAGGCAAACACAACTCAGCCTTATGCGGCATATATGTACGTTCATGTACATCAGAGTTACCATAGGAATCCATAAAAATTATTTTTAAAATATCTTAAAATTAACTCATCTTTTCTTACCGTGTTAAATTTACTTTCAACCTGTGTATTACATGTGTATAGTATTATTTTGCTTGAAATAATAAATACAACATTAAAAAAATTACTAATTTTGGTTTTAAATTTCATATTCAATAATAAAATGCATCAAATATAATATCCCAAACAAAAACAGCTGAAATATGGTAATATCGGACCCAAAAGATCATCAAAACCAAAACTGTGTGTCTTTTTCCTTCTCTCTATGGGCAAGGTCGCCCTATTTTCACTCTATACTGACTTGAAAAAAGTCAAAACAAAATGTTTACTACCCGCCACTGAATTTCTCATTTAATCTGACGCGTCTCCCACACGACCTTTCTGCCACACATCTCAGTGTGGACTGAGTATAGTCTATAGCATTTCAACCTTCATGTTATATTTATGATATGCAGTGTTGCCTTTGCAATGTAGGTAACTTGTATCGTCGTTCTTCCTATGGTTTCTGTTCACGAGCTTTTCTTTTTAGGGCTTTTAAAAAAGTTCTTAATCAGAAAGTGTTTACTTGGTGTTTGTTTGAACATTTTGCATTGCAATGTGCGGGAAATCCATTTAAATTCAGTTATAAAAGTATAAGCTCTTTTCTGCATACAAAGGGATTAGGACTACTGGGGATACCCTTCAAAAACGCGCCTTTTATCTCACCTCTTAGTGGTGTGTAAAAGATAAATATTATTTCATTTTTATAAATAAAAAAAGAATTTCAATATTAAACGAAGGTAACCCTGAACACATTTTCTTTAAATGTTTGCCATTTCATTGTTTGGAGTAGTCAACTCTGAAAGAGCTTCAAAGAGTTTTCAAATGAGAAAGACTTATTGAAAAAGAAAATAGTGCGAATGAAAGGCAAACATCCTATCTTCCCTGTACTGACAATTTTTAGGAGACAGAGTATAGTTTCTTATCTGTGCTTTAAGCGAGGAAGAAAAAATATGTGTATAATTACATATAGCTTTAAATGCGCATACTCTCGGGGGTAGGTTTTTTGTTTCTCGTTATTCTTATTCGGCTTGAAATTTTCTTTCAAGTTTTGGATGGGAAGTTTCAGGTTTTTTTTTTTAACTTTTGTAGGTATGTTATATGGTATTGTAATTTTTACATGATTTCATGGGTTAGATTTTATTTTAAGATTTATAGAGTGGGTACCATAGAAGGATAGGTATGTATAGGTGGGTACAAAAAAATTATTCGGTTAAATCTTATACCTAATAGGGAATCCCTGAAAATACATACACATGTATGAATCCCTGAAAATACATACACATGTATGTAGGTATTTTTAGGGATTCCCTAAAATGTATGTATGTCCTATCTTATGTAGGTACGACAAGTGAAAATTAAATAGGTACTAATGCGGAATTTCATAGTTTGCTGCTTATTAAGAGAATAGGTATTATTAATTGACATTTTTGACAAATCTGGACGCTTCAAGAATTTAAGAATCTAAATCTGTCAGAGTTGCCTGTGGATGCGTGTGTACGTATGCACGTTCGTACGTTTTATTATTATTATTATGTATTTTGAAAAACCATAAGTCCATAATTACTTACACTTTTCACTTTTATTCAAATTCTCTCACTTCAAAAAACTGTTGGAAAAATCATAATAACTAAATGTTCATTCATTTTCATTCAAAATTTAATTGAATGAAATACCTATATACATGTGTAGGTATTTTCAGGGATTCCCTATTATAAGATTTCATCGAATAATTTTTTTGTACCCACCTATACATACCCATCCTTCTATGGTACCCACTCTATAAATCTTAAAATAAAATCTAACCCATGAAATCATGTAAAAATTACAATATCATATAACATACCTACAAAAGTTAAAAAAAAACCTGCAACTTGCCATCCAAAACTTGAAAGGAAATTTCAAGCCGAATAAGAATAACGAGAAACAAAAAACCTACCCCCGAGAGTATGCGCATTTTAAGCTATGTAGCTATGTATGTAGATATACACATATTTTTTCTTCCTCGCTTAAAGCATACAGAAAAAATGTTATCGTAGGCAGAAGTAGTAGTAAGAGTAGTATTTATTGAGATTTTAAGTACTTCTACTACTACTTACCAAGCAGAGGCAGACTATCGAAACGCAAAGCAAAAACAAAAACTCACAGTGAAAAGGTATCTTCTATGTATTTTGCTTATTTACTTTCTGTTCGTATACAAAATTTCATTCTTTTATGAAGAATACAACAAACACGCTTCAATTTCGTACGGAACCAAAGAGAATAAGAGAAATTTTGTTTACATTTTTGACAATTAACTATCTTCTTCCTCTACTCCACTCGTTGCTTATGGAATAGAAATAATATTTCCCTCTCGGTCATTAACTTAAGAGGAATGGAATTCACCACTAGCGAGACTAGCGCCAATGACGGCATACCATTGTGTTAAAAATTCTTGCTCATGAGACTACTATAGTTTTTATATACAAAGTCTTTACTCTGTGTATTTTATGCTGTGTAGTATGTAATGTAAAAAATAAATGATAAAAATTGGGCTATGTGCACTGTGCAGCCATCGGGCGTTATTGGAAAATTTAATAGAAATCTATCCGGCGGGAACCATACATATCACCGGGATAAAAAGTATCCTGTAGACCATCGGTTCTCAACCTGTGGTTCGCGGACCCCTTGGGATCCACGG
This sequence comes from Scaeva pyrastri, assembly GCA_905146935.1. Taxonomy (NCBI): domain Eukaryota; kingdom Metazoa; phylum Arthropoda; class Insecta; order Diptera; family Syrphidae; genus Scaeva; species Scaeva pyrastri. Next base: position 7,199,048 of record LR989930.1, on the reverse strand, counting down.
AGAATTTCAGGGGGTCCGCGACAGTTTTTCTATAAAGCACCAGGAATACATACATATGTACGTTTTAAATATTATTGCAACGAACTTGGTTCCAAAACGAGTATTATATTATTTTTTAATAATTTCCTCAATCCATCTTATACTTTTTTCATTTCAAATTAAAATTTTTTTCAAAAGTTTAAATCACACAATAGAGAAAAATACAAAAATGGTAAAAATGATTTTTTTTTGTTCTGAATTCGAATCTCAGTTTATATTTTTTCCATCACGTCAGGTTTTTTGAAATATACCTCTTTACAAATGTAAAAAAAATCCAAAATACGATATTTTTAAGTCTAAGGTAAAATACAACACAGTTCCTAAACAATAAATTTTATGATGATTTGCAAATCTTTGTCTTCGAGGTACAATTTAAATCTTTTGAGTATCTCATTTAGTTTTTGAACAATATCATTAGTTTTGAATGGCTTATGAGTGTTCATTTGATTCTATATGAACCCTGAATCTTATGCTTTCATGGGTTTGAAGAACACGTTTTAAAGTTATTTTTTGACTATGATTTTGAATCCGAACTTTGATCTTAGCTATGAGCTCAAATTTAAAAAATACCCGTTTTCAAAATTATTTTTATATTCAAAAACTTGATTTGATGAAAAATATTCAAGTAAAAATTTCAATTCAGGACAAAAAAATCACTTTAAACCATTTTTGCCTTTTTCTGCTAGGGACGGTTTTAGCAACGTTTCTTGAAAGTCAATGTGGGACAGGTGAAGACCAAATAATGTGAATTTTTCTAATAGTAAATGAGGTACTGAAAATATTTAAACTGAATATTGAAGATGGGATTATAGATTTTCAGAAATCAACACAAATTTTATTTAAAAAAAGTACTCCACGAATTTACATAGCTTCAGAAAGCCTAATTTAAGGTGTTTTTCAAGTTTTAAAAGGTGATATTTCAAAAACCCTGACGTGATAGAGTGATTTTGAAGTCGGATTCAAATCCAGGCCAACTAAAAACCTCCGAGAAAATATAATTTTATTGTACCTTAGCTACAAAACCTTCTCGACCAGTGTAATTTAAAGATTATGTATACATACAATAATACATTCAATTTAATTTTTAAGGGGGGGGCCGCAGTCGGTTAAATTCGTTGCTAGGGGTCCGCACACTCTCAAAGGTTGAGAACCGTTGCTGTAGACTATAGCATCTTATAATCAATAGATTTGAAAACAAAAACTAATTTGCTGTATATGTATTTATAAAAGTTATAATAAATTACAGTAGATATGTAATTCTCTTAATTAGTTTGAATTTCAATTATTTAATAGGTATGCTACCAGTAAATTTTCCAAATTGTTCCTATACTAATATCCAGACAATAATACACATCATTAAGTAATTTACAACAATGACTTTAAAATTCTATGTGAAACTTCATATAATAAGGGCCTTGTTCTTAAATTTCTAGAGGGAACATAATTATTAATATTTTAAAGTAACGGGTGATTTTTTAGCTGGTTTGGTTTTGGCAACACTGGTTTTGACAGCTGACGTGTGTTTAGTACCTTGTGTCACGGTCAAACAGCTTCAGTTTGGTTTGCAATTTAACCATGGATTGTCTTACAAATGAACAACGAACGCTTGCAAATTATTGAATTTTACTATCAAAATTCGTGCTCGGTTCGAAAATGTTCATATCACGCTGCTTCCATTTTATGGTCGGCATTCTCGACCTTCTGAGCAGTCTATTCGGAAGATTGTGACCAAATTTCGCACCAAATTTACTTTGTTGGACATTAAACCACCAACACGTTTACGTTCAGCTAGTGTGACAGAAGACCGCGAAATGTCGATTCGGCGCCGTTCCCAGCAGTTAGGCCTTTGTTACAGCACTACGTGGAAAATTTTGCGGAAGGATTTGGGCGTAAAGCCTTTTAAGAAACAGCTGGTGCAAGAACTAAAGCCAGCCGACCTACCACAACGCCGAATTTTTGGTGAATGGGCTCTTGGAAAGCTGGCCGAGGATCCGCTTTTTTATCGAAAAATTGTGTTCAGCGATGAGGCTCATTTTTGGTTGAATGGGTACGTAAATAAGCAAAATTGCCGCATTTGGAGTGAAGACCAGCCAGAAGCATTGCAACAGCTACCAATGCATCCCGAAAAAGCCACTGTTTGGTGCGGTTTATGGGCCGGCGGCATTATTGGGCCATATTTCTTCAAAGATGATGCGAACCGCAGCGTTACTGTCAATGGTGAACGCTACCGAGCGATGATAACAACCCTTTTTTTGCCCGAAATGGAAGTTCTTGACTTTCATGATATGTGGTTTCAACAAGACGGTGCCACATGCCACACAGCACGCGAAACAATGGCGCAATTGCGAGGCGAGTTTGGTGAACAGTTAACTTCACGTTTCGGGCCGGTCAATTGGCCGCCTAGATCGTGCGATTTGACACCATTAGACTATTTTTTGTGGGGGTATGTCAGGCTAATGTCTATAGGGACAAGCCCGCTTCGATTGACGAACTGTAAGCCAACATCCATGCATTCATTTGTGAGATACCGGCCGATATGTGTGAAAGAGTATGCCAAAATTGGACTCAGCGGATGGGCTACCTGAGACGCAGCCGCGGTCAACATTTGCATGAAATTATCTTTAAACATTAAATTGCAAGGATTAAACTATCGATTCAAATAAATATTTCATTCATTTTTTCGAATTTTTTGTGTTTTTTTTTTTAAGTTCTAAACCTCTTAAAAAATCACCCATTATAATAGAGCAATCAATATAACTACACTAAACATCTCGAAAAAACATTACACTGTACATTTTCTTCGTGATTCAAGAGATTTCATTCGGAACAAAAGGCATTTTGAACGATAAGAAAAATTAACAGTATCAGCACAACCAAAAAACGTTCTCAAAGCAAAACGCAAACAGTTTTTCTGAACTCTTTCAATCTTATTTATACATCAAATTGAGTTGTTTTAAAATAGATATCTGAAAATGTAAGGACCTTTGAGTTCAGAAAAATTTCTTTTCAAGAATCCCAACATGGAATTAGCTTTTGAGACTATAGAATCAATATGAAAACGAAATGTAAGCTTTTGATCAAATATAACTCCAAGGTCATTAACTTTATGGACAATTTTTAACTTAATATTGTCTGTATCTATAGAATACGATGGAACTATGTCATACAAACAACGGTTATAAGATATAGGTACAGGTGCATTGTAACGGTGGTTGGACCTATCGCCCTAAAAGCGGTCGTCTGCAATTGCCAAAGAAACCTAGGAAAACAGGAATTCCTACAGGAATCAATGGGTAGTAAAATAGGGTGTTCAGCTCGCATTGCGCGGTTAGGCATGCTTGCATATCGCATGAAATCTAGCACCCTTATTACGGTTGTCAAAGATCAATACGATATTTGATATGGATCAATAAAATTAATGAATCGGTATTATCGTTGTCAAAAATAAAAATTTTTGATAAACTGTGAACGCTCTTCAGAAATTAGATCTATTGTGAATGATTTAAATTGACGGTCTTGGTAATATGGTTGTCAAAATGTTTGTTGATTATCAAGTTTTCAGTCAATCACAAATTCCTTGTTGATAAAATATTTTACGGATCGCGAAAGCCAAAAGCATGTCTACTATAGAACTATTTTTCGGTGAAAATGAAATTGAAGAAGAAAATACTTTGGAGCAAGCAAAAATTCGAAGAAAATTACGCGATGTGAAGCATGAATTTGACTGAACATATGTATGTAGATAAAAGATTTTTTTTAATTACATTACAAAAACTAATTTGGCTCGCTTCTAGATTCATTCAAAACTTTAGACTTTCGAAAGAAGCCTTCCTTAATGTATTTTTAGATATCAACGACAAGTTAAGGCCAACGAAAAGGCAACAACCCATCCCAAACATAATAAAATTTGCAGCTGTCTTAAGTAAATAGGCACTATTCACAATAGATTTTTGATCTTTGTTCACAATGGATCAAAAAATGATCAACTCGGGTTCATAATACCGATGTATCAATTGATTGACAAAATGTTTCAATTGTCAATTAATTGATCTTTGACAACCGTAATAAGGCTGTAGGTCTTCGGTGGGGTGAGATCTTGCGCAAGCTGCTGAACTACCGTACATTTGTACATGCCTAGGTTTAAAAATCAGTTTCAAAAACAAATCAACACAACTACATATTGAAAACGAAAATTAAATAGTTACTCTTTAATCTGGAGAAAAAATGGTGTTACGTTTCTCTGAGTGTGGCCCTCCTATTATCTAAGTCCATTCGGACGAAAGATAAACCTATCGGCTTTGCAGCATTTTTCGAGATTTAGTTTTAAATCGTTCAGAATACACCAGTTACCAAAAAAATGTAGGTCTTTTTGTATAAAAAAATAATCAGTAGAAATCGTGACAACTGAACTGCAAAAAAATTTATATCATCAGCAAACATGAGACATTTACAAAACTTCAATATGTTAGGTATATCATTTACATAAAAGCAGGAAGATGGATAGTTTCGATATTGGTCTAAAGTTCGCGATATTGTCTTTCTTACCAAAATAAAAAATTAGATTTATAATGATTAGTTTTCCACTTTTCCAGGAAAATACCTGAAGATAAAGACTGATTAAACAATTAAGTCAACGGAACAGAAAGTGAATCAGCACCGAAATTATTTAAAGCTTAATTTTTTTTAGTTTAATAAAATTAAAAGATAAATCCCAATTTTTGAATTCTGAATTCCAGTTGATATTACTTAATTGAGATTTTATTAAATTTATAATACTCGAAAATAATTTCTAAAGCTTTTGAAATATTATTAATTATATTGGCAGGATGTTGATCGGATGAGAATATCACAATGTCATCAGCGTAAATTCCAAAATTACAACTTTGCAAGGCGGGAAAGTCTGACGTAAAAATATTAAACAGAGTTTGAGATAGCAACAGGAACACCAGCTGGAATACTTTACGACTCGGAATTAGTTCCATTAAGTGAAACAAAAAATATTCTACCATTCAAGAAACTTTGTATAAGTTTAATTAAAAATGCTGGACTTCGTGCCACATGCCACATGCCACATGCCACATGTCACATGCCACATGCCACATGCCACATGTCACATGCCACATGCCACATGGCACATGGCACATGGCACATGACACATGCCACATGTCACATGCCACATGCCACATGCCACATGCCATACTTTTTTTTAAATTTAGGTATACATTACTAAGAAGCTTATGAATTAAATTTTTTTTAATTCATAAGTCACTAACTAGCTTATGAATTAAAGTTGTTTTAATTCATAAGTCACTAACTAGCTTATGAATTAAATTTGTTTTAATTCATAAGTCACTAACTACCTTATGAATTAAAGTTCTTTTAATTCATAAATCACTAACTAGCTTATGAATTAATTTTTTTTTTAATTCATAAGTCACTAACTAGCTTATGAATTAAATTTTTTTTAATTCATAAGTCACTAACTAGCTTATGAATTAAAGTTGTTTTAATTCATAAGTCACTAAGTAGCTTATGAATTAAAGTTCTTTTAATTCATAAGTCACTAAGAAGCTTATGAATTAATTTTTTTTTAATTCATAAGTCACTAACTAGCTTATGAATTAAACGCTTTTTAATTCATAAGTCACCTACTAGCTTATGATTTAATGATTTTTGAATTCACAAACTCGCAGCCCTGCTCACAACTACTGTGTGTATGATTTAGTGTGTAGTGTGTGGCGGAATGCCACACCATTTTTCAGTGCACCGGTGTGCGCACAAGTGTGGTGTCTATGGGCCGCTTAAGGTTTGCAAAAACATGGTCGTTGTAAAGATTGATGGTAGCATTATGATTGCTAGCAAAAGTATTTGCGAACGCATTTGCTTTATCTTCGTTAGAAATGAGAGCTATCCCTGATGACTCAAGTGGTGGTATTTGAGCATTTTTATTTTTTATTGTTTTGTGTATGTTCCAAAAGGGCTTAGAAGAAGGATGTAAGGAACAAAGTTTTTTGTTCCATTCTACATTTCTGAAATTTGAAATTGATTCTGTTATCAAGTTGTTAAGATTATTCATTTCTAGAAAATCAAAACAATTTCGTAAAACTCGATGAAAATTTTCATTTATCACACATATTTGTTTATTCATCGTCTGTCAATATAATTTAGTAAGAACGATAGACGACACGATAGCAGTAGTGCTACGTGAAGCAAACTTCTGACGATATCGTTCTTGGCTATAGCTTAGACTATTGTCGTCAGAAAAGTTACGTGATGAGAGCCCAGTAGTAGGCACTGTGGAATATTTGAAAGGAAAAAATCTATCGTAGATGGGAAAGATCTCCTACGGGCAGGGATGTACTTTTGACTACATGAGTGTGATAGGGTATCTCATCGTGAAATCATACAAATCATTACCAAATGAGTTAGCCCTAAGACAACCCCATTGCCGGTGTTTACAATTAAAGTCACCGCCTATTATAAACTGGTCATTACTTATTAGTTTTTTTCAGGTCGATTTTAAAGCAATGACTTTTAAAACTCGTCTTGTTGGATCTACCACCGGGGAAATATATTGAGTAAATTTTGAGCTTATTGGAGTTTTGCAAAATCAATTCGACTCCAACTGCTTTAATAATATTAGTATTAATTTAAGGTAGTAAAATATGTTTAATTTCTTTGTTGAGGACGATGGCAACACTGCCACTCAAACTCTCTCTATCTTATCTATGACATATTAAGTTACTATTCGAAAAACTGACACTAACATCAAGCCAGGTTTCACACACAAGACAAAAATCAACATTAGATTTTAAGTGAAAATTAAAAAACTCAGTAGATACATTTATTACCAATGTCTTGGTCATTCCAACATACAATTTTCATATTATTTAAATTACTTTGCATGATGAGAGTATAAGTATTTAGTAGCTAGCTGTGCAATGACATGAAATTGATCTAACTTAGACTTACACTTTCCAAGCTTAGTAATCATCTCCATCGTAAGAGAAGCAAGTTCTTCTTGAGAAAAGAAGTCACTTTCTGTTGAAATATAATTACTCGAAACAGGTTCCGCCATTCTCATTGAAAGTTGTTATTGAAGAGGTAGCTGATGATTTTGTTGTAGAGGTAGTTAAGGAGTCTGATGTTGTTGCAAAAACCGTGGTTGCGTCTTCCAGTGATGGAAAATCATTCATATTTGCAATATTCACTTGCTTATTAATAATGCGGTTGCTGCTTAGGACCTAGTAAGTTGCGTTTAGTTCCTTTCGTATTTCTCTCTTTCATTTCGATTTATTCGACTATTACATGATTGATCTGTTGACCGATGGTTTTGCTTGCAATTCGCACATCTTGAAGTTGAATTTTCAGTAACAGTGCAGTGCCCTGTGAGGTCTTACGGGGTCCGGAACAATTTGCACAACTAGTTTTAATATTACAGTGTCTCTCACCGTGGCCAAACATTTGGCAATTATGGCATTGCGTTACCATGTCTTTGTATCGCTCTTGGAATTCCCAACGATCATGGGTACGAAATATTGTTTTATATTGATTCTTAAGTGTGAAATTCGGGCAGAGCCATTTTCGAGATAAACAATTTTTTCTCTGGCGCGGGGCCTGACTGGTAATAGATGGTTCGTCCATTTCATCATCGATTGAAAGGATATCAAACCGATTGTTGTTATTCATAGTCATGGATATTTTTATCTCCTGGATTTGTTGACAGAGGATTCAAGATCCTCGTCGCTACGGGAGCGTTTTCGATTAATTTTGAGGGTTAGTGAGTAGGTAGGTATAAATCGCACGTCTGTCAGGGAAACAAGCACTACTATGACTTTAATTTTGCGTTTTAAATGAAATAAAGTGTAACAATGTGTGACATGTTACAAAAAAAAGCCTATGGTGAGTCTGCTATGAAAAAAACAAGTGTTTACGAGGGGTATAAGCGTTTCCAAGATGGTCGCGAACACGTTGAAGATAGCCGAATCACAATTAGAGAAGTTGCTAATGGTGTTGGCATATCAATTGGCTCATGTCATAACATTTTTCCAAATGTTTTTTGGCATGAAACGAGTGGCAGAAAAATTCATTCCAAAACTGCTGACTTTTGACCAAAAAAACAATCGCATGAACATCGCTCAGGAACTGTTAAATGACGTCAACGACGATCCAAGTTTGCTTGAAAGGGTCATAACTGGTGATGAAACATGGGTGTACGGTTATTATGTCGAAACCAAAGCACAATCGTCCACCTGGAAGCATCCAACGTCTCCAAGAACGAAAAAAGCAAAAATCACCGAGCTCATAAAAACACGTCGAACCTTAGCAACTACCACAGACAAAGTAAACAGTGAATATAGCTGAAAATTTCATCATATTTTAGGGGCATGTATACGAACACAATAAAGACAAATTTTGACCTTCGGACTCTCCAGAAACGCGAAATTTAAAAATTCCGGGTACTTCTTGAACACAAATCGTATGTTCAGCGATTTTGTCTTGATATAGATGTCTGACATGAAATTTGACAGATGTTTATTTTTTTTTTACTCTTTCTCTACATAAGACATTTTATTCCCATATTTTTGTGACTTCTCGAGAGGTTAGACATTTAATTTCCGTAGCCAAATTTTGTTCGTTTCAATTTGTAAGCTAGCTATGTGTATTTTTTGTGATATTTTGTGGAAATGAGAAAAAGAAGAGATAGAGATGTCAGACATTGAGTTGGAGATCGGATATAGTTAAGTCGACATGGAATAATTGACGTAATGCTGACATTGCACATTCGTCGTCACATATCAAATTGTTAAGGTTGTCATAGTAAAATGATTTGTTTTCGACGACAAATTCGATGATTATCCGCGAATTTGTTTTTTTTTTATAATGAAGATGAAGATAAATTCCAGTGTTTCGTAGCTCCGATGAAGCTATTAAAAGCCGTCCAACAACCTCGTTTTTGTACAATCTTACGATGACATTTTCCTTGTTATTATTGCTTTACAAGACTCTCGTTGTTGCAATTACGTTTTCATTAGTTTGCAACAGATTTAAGCAACATTCTTTTGCTTTTAAACCAGAATCTTCCCTACCTTATATCGGCAAGTGAACAAAGACGTTTTTTTCATTTGCCTTTGTTTGCAAAATTTCAACTTGGCGCTGCAATGCCCTGCATCGGGGAACAAAAAGTTTGGAACGAGTACGATAACTTTGGCGACAAGAAAAAATAACGGATTTTGGTAGAGGGGCTCAATACAAGCATTTTTTACTATGGGAGGGGGGGGGGTCTATCTCCCCCCGTTTAGGCGGTAGGGGCAATTTAAAATTAAAATGCTTTGAACGAACAAAGAGTTGTCAAAAAATAACGGTAATAGTTACAATTAAGTATGATACATTTTTTTAAAGCGTATACTCTATTCTATCAGCCTGTTTTTAAATCAAGTGAAAAAAGTTCATAGTTTTTGAGAAAACTAATTTTAAAACCAAAATTTGCAAAAAAATAGCTTAAAAACAATTTTGTAGAGTAATTTCTCAAATTTTTCATGAAATAAACAAATTTTTTGATTTACAATCCGTTGCTCTAATTAGTTCTTAATCAAAAACTGGAAAGTTTATGAAATTATGTCTAATAATTTGCGAGAAAATTGAAAATTACTAAAATTACTTTTTAGTAGATTTTTGTTTTTTTTTTGTCTTACTTACGTACATATATACTTGAAATTTGAAAATATATTAATGGTAGCTCCCTGTATTATAGTGTATAAACAGTAAGGAATGTAAGGGGGGGCATGCTGCCCCCCTGCAACCCCCCTGCTTGCACACTATAGGAATTGGGGTGGGTGCGAGGTGGGTGTATGAAAAGATACTTTATTATTTAAGGAATCTGGATTCAAATTGACTCAGAATTAATCTCTGCTCATATATTATGTTGGTAATAGATACCTATTTATTTTGGAGAGTTCCCCAATTTCATCCAATTTGAAAAAGTTTTAAATAGAACAGGCTTTTCGGGAAAATAACTTAGAGCAATATAGAAGAACTTTCCGATACTTCGCTAGGGCTAGTAGGTAATCTTAATCCAAAATCGAGTATAATTTCTGTGTACACTTGGATGTAATTATTTTCTTACAATAAACCCTAGTCAACGCCAGCACGATCTGTGTACTGGAGAGTAGCAGAATCCCATAAAAGTGAGTTGTTACCCAGCATTACAGAGAAATAAATAGTAAGGTATGTAAGGGGGGGCATGCTGCCCCCTACTTGCACACTATAGGAATTGGGGTAGGTGCGAGGCTGGGTGTATGCAAAGTTTCTTTTGAATTCAACTAAGATGTATTAAAAAAAATTAGTTTGTCCCATAACGTATTTTCATCAAATAAAATTAATTAAGTTAAAATATTTATTTTGTTAATTTCTAATTTTCTCCAAAACTATTTTAAATAAATTCATATAGTTTTCAGTTTTTGATTAAGAATAAATTAGAGCAACGGATTGCAAATCAAAAAATGTTTATATTTTATTAAAAATTTGAAAAATTACACTTTAAAGCTATTTTTTAGTTATTTTTTGGACAAATTTTTGTTTTAAAATTAGTTTTCTCAAAAACTATGAACTTTTTTCACTTGATTTAAAAACAGGCTGATAGAATAGAGTATACGCTTTAAAAAAATGTATCATACTTAATTGTAACTATTACCATTATTTTTTGACAACTCTTTGTTCGTTCAAAGCATTTTTATTTTAAATTGCCCCTACCGCCTAAACGGGGGGAGATAGACCCCCCCTCCCATATTAAAAAATGCTTATTTTGAACCCCTCTACAAGATTCCGTTATTTTTTCTTGTCGCCAAAGTTATCGTACTTTCCCCAAAAGTTTGACCTTGAGCATTTTAGACATATATTTCTCCATCATCCTCTTCAGATGTGATACTGCCATTTCTCCCATTGCGGGTGCTTTAGGCACAGGCGATTCTGGAGCAATTTCTTTATGTGACCTTTTGTTAGCTTGGGTGTAATTACTGGCTTTCAGTTGAAACGATGGCCGTGTACGATTCATTTTGTTTGTCGGTTGTGAATTATAATTGTGACGAGTTTTGGTTGTTTTTTTTTTGTGAACATAATTTGCTCAGACCTCCTGTGTGGTGTGTATGCATGTCGACTATTTGCAGTTAAAGCCTAGGGAATTAATTTTTTTTTTATTTTCTTCGTCTGCGATTACATCTCTGTGTCGAGTACGGGCAAGATGTTTTTTTCGGAGTATAATTAAGTTCCAATAATCACAACGGGCAACATCATTGTAAAAAAGCGGGAAAATATGATCCGTATCGTTTTATTTTAGTGATCTGAACCAGTAAATCTGATGTGCATAATAAAACGCGGCTATTATTGAACAATTAGGTTATAGACAAGGAATAGAAGAGGAGTAAAACTGATTATGTAATTGGATGCAAGAATTAAAATTGACCTTTGCAAATTCATACTTTAAAACCCTTTACTGAATGGTGGCTCATATATGAGCCAACCAATATTTATGTGAATAGTTTCAAAATTTTCGTTTTTTTTTGCCGTATTTCGTGAATGAAATAAAAGTATGAATATATATGTTCCATCTTTTTTAATAAACACTATTTTTCAAAAATTTATTTGCACGTAATGTTTCGTCAAACTTGTAAAATGTACACCAGCCGAAAAAGATTATTTTTCCGAAGTTCAAAATTATATAAGAAATAAAAAAATGAAAGAATATGCTTTCAAAAAAATATAAAAAGACGGAAAATAATGTAAACATACATGACAGCATAAGTTTTTCTATTTGTATGGAAAAATATAGTTGTCACGGTGTCAAACCTAAATGGATCATATATGGCACACCATGCAGAAATGTCACTCGTAAGGACATCAAAGTTGAAATTGTTTTTCAATCAATCTTTGTTTTTCGGTTGGAAGAAATCATAACGGTGCTGGCATTTCAAATCCGACTCGACACAGGTACTTGAAAGTCAAAAGATGTGTGATCTTTTATACAAAACTAGCGAAACCCCCGCCCGCTTTGCAGGGCGTTACAAAAATAGTTTTTTGACTTCCCATACGACCATAGGAGGTTATTGTTATCGGTCCGATTTGTAAAACTGAAATTTTTGACATATCTGGACGTTTTAAGGTCTTACATTTTTAGAGAGATGTCTGTGTGTGTAAGTGTACGTACGTTTTCCTACGTTCGTACGTTCGAGAAATATTTTTCTTCAGCGATATCTCAAGAACGGGTAAAGATATCGATAGAAAAACTGAAAAACAATGTATTGCTCAAATATACAGTGACCGATATGAAATTTGGTAAAATTAAAAAAAAAAAAAACCTACAACATAAATTTACCAAAAAGAGTCAAATATTGTTTTTCAACTTGAATATCCGAGGGCTAAACATGACATTGATTTTGAATTGATAAAGTCTTTTTACTAAAATTGTTATTAATTAGAAAAATCAAAAATAAAACGAATGGATGTTTTTTTTACAAAAAATGTTGATATTCGTCAATATTTCATAATTTTTAGGGTATGGAAAAATGCATTATGTTGAAAATAAAATACAGTTGAATATAATATCATTCCCCTTTCTCGAGATATTTTTCCAAAATTTCAATTTGACAACAATATCTTCTATGAGTAGTTAAATTTAACAAAAAAATTATTTTGTTATAAACAAAAATATCTTTGGTTTTATCATTACTCCAAGGATGCGGTTACAAAAAAAAATGAAAACACTAAAAGACTAAGACTGGATGTTTTTAGCTTAAAATGCAAAAAAATACAAAACAGTGATTGACATAACTATTTTGTTGCTATAATTGGAAAAAAAATATAAACAAATATAATTCATTGTTTGTCGTTTTCTTACCAAAACTTTGATTCAGGCTATGCATTTTTATTAAAAAAAAAAAAAATGTTGCCAGTGACAGGAATCGAACTTAAGACCACTCACGTCTAAAGCGGAGATCTTACCAGGACACCACGATCTCTACTGATTTGGGTGTGAGCAAATTGCTAAATATTGTTAAAATAAGCGACCAAAATTTAATTTCTTTGTTTAACATATTTTCCATATTTTTTTATAATTTTTTTTTGCGCACTAAACCTTCTACTCTTATTCCTCTTTAATTTAAAAAAAAATTAAGAAAATCGGTCAACCGGTTTGGCTGGTTAGTAGAACACAAAAAAAAAACAGGCTTTCTTTTATATACAGATAGAAGATAGAAGATAAGACTATTTCTGCATAAAAATAAGGAAGAAGTCACTAAAAACACCTAAGGAAGAATATTTTATCGTTGATAAGCAATCATTTGAATTAGATCCTAAATTGGAATGGAAAACAGCATCAAATATAAGAAGTTGGACTCTAATATTGCTACTTTGACAAGCCAGGAGGAGAGGTTAGATAAGCTGGATCACTTGCACATACTATATGGACTATTAGTATCTCTTGTAGTGTGCCGAAAATTGAAAGTTAACCTTTTATTAGTGTTAAAATAAATTGTTTTATGTTATTTCATACGTTATGAATTTTTGAAGAAAAAAATTTGACATTTTTTGTTCGTTTTCTGCATGCTGTGCCATATATGATCCAATCAAAAAAGTAACATTTTTACCCATTTTCAATGCATTTAAACAAAATTCCTGAAACACGTGTCTTTTTATTTAACATTAACTATCACATATATTTTTTTCATCAAGAAAAAAAAATCATGCAGTAAAGGGTTAAGAAAAAAGACAAATTTAAGTGGACATGGTTATCGCTAGACGGAAAAACAAAAAAGCAAATAGATCTCGTACTGACAAATAAAATTAAAACGATAATGGATATTTCAACACTACCTTCATTCAAATTCGACAGTGATTATAGAATGGTAAGAGCAGATATAAGAATCAACCACTGTAAATTAAATAGTAACAAAAATACATCACACCTTAAGAAATTGCCACGGAACAGAAGCTAGCTGTTGAATATAAATTATTAACTTAATGACTCTCTGAATACATTCATTAGTACTAATAACACTGACTTACAATTTGTTACAATAACATACAAGTTTTGTACCTCAATTCTTTTTTGTATTAAACGCTTACACTTCCTTTTTCATTTTTTTTTATCCTGGAAGGAAGGAAACTGATCAGTCGTTTTATTTTATCAGGTTATGGGCACAGTCACTTGTAATAATAATTTTTTTTTTACTAACATGGACAGCGAAACAATTAAAATAGACAAACTTCAGTGTGTAGAACAGTGGTGCACGTGGAAATTTCAAGTAGTTACCTACGTATTTTTCTAAATGCAAGTGATCTCCTCGAGGTTGTGACTGGAGAAGAGACCATGCCAGTTGTAGATGAAACAAAACCTGATACCAAGTTAGAGTTGAAAACATGGCAAGAAAAGGATAGAAAAGCTCAAAAAATAATTGCAACGTCAATTGGACTAAGTGTTTTAGTGCACATTATTCACTGTTTGTCTTCAAATCAAATGTGGTCTAAGCTTTGTTCCATTTATGATCAAAAGTCAAATACTAGCACAAACATGTTACACCAACAATTTCATGGCTTCAAAAAAAACAAAAATGATGATAAAGGAACTCACATAAGAAAGTTAGAGAGTATAATTTAACAGATTAGAGAATCTGGTGAATTGGTCTTTGATTCTATGTTGATTACGATTGATGACATTACCTACAAATTTTGCACATTTCTTTACTGCCTGGGAATCGACTGAAATAAAAAAACCAAACCATTAATAAATTAAGATCTAGACTTATTATGGAAGAAACTCTATATATACCGCTTTTTTGAACGGTAGATTGGAAGTGGAAATTTATATGGCGCAGCCAATGGGATATGGGGACCAATAGTGTAAGGTTTGTAAGCTGAATAAAACCTTATACGGCCTCAAACAAGCTTTGAGAAACTGGAATCTGACCGTATCTAAATAACTTAATAATTACAATTTTATAACTTGTGCCGCTGATCCATGTCTGTTCGTGCTTCGAAAAGGAGACAAAATTGTCATAACCGCGCTCTGTATAGATGATGGACTGATGGCAGCAACAGACGTGAACGATATTTATAGCTAATTACATACCTAAATAAACATTTGCAACTTACGATAAATAAGGCGAACTACTAAATTGATTTGAAACTGAAACGAAATTCTGCTGGAGATATTCATGTTTTGCAGTCTGCTTACATTCAACGACTTTTGAGCCGTTTTAATATGGCGGAATCAAAAGGTGTAGCTACACCGTGCGAAGCAATATCAAAATCGTCACTTCTTAGTCCAACTTCTTCGGATGAAACTGGTTTTCCGTTCCGAGAAGCGATTGGATGCCTAATGTATCTGGCCATTGCTACAAGACCAGATATTTCATATTTCATCAATGAAGCAGCAAATGAGTTTTTTGAAAAAATTATTAACATCAATGGACCATTCAACAGACAACATAAATTTATACAACAATTCTATTGACGATTCGATAGTTTTTAATGAAGGTATTATTTAGTCCATTATTGACAGGAAACGAAGGAAGTGACGATATAGAAGCAGAAATTCTAAAATTCGGAACAGAATCACTTGCCCCAATATTAACAAAGCTTTTCAATGCTATCATTAGAACTCAACAAATACCAAGACAATGGAAACACCAGTGTCATTATTTTGCTACACAAAAAAGGAGAAAAAGAAGATATCAACAACTACAGACCAATCAGCTTAATATCGACAATTTATAAACTTTTTTCTAAAGCACTATATAACGAAATTAAAGACTCACTAAATAACAAACAGCCGAGGGAACAAGCTGGATTTCGAGAGGGATTTTCAACTACAGATCACCTCCAGACCATGAATCAACTTATAAAAAAATATATAGAATACAACAAACTTCAGCAAAGCCTTTGACACTGTAGAGCACAAAAGTATATGGACAGCACTGAAAAACCAAAACATTAATCCGACTTTCATCCAAACTTTGAAGAATTTATATTATAACAATACTGCAAAAGTAAAAAACGGACAAAATCGGACGAGAATTCATCATAAAAAGGGGAGTTCTACAAGGAGACACCATTTCTCCGCCACTTTTCTCATCAATAGTAGAGGACATTTTTCGCAAACTTAACTGGACCAATATATTTGGAATAAACATATGGGGAGGGAGACTGCGTAACCTGAGATTTGCAGTTGACATTGTTTTCCTTTCCGAAACACCAGAAGACATAGAACAAATGTTGAACGAACTTTCCACGGAATGTAAGATAAACGGACTAATATTAAATCTAAACAAAACCAAAGTCATGACGAACCACATAAGGAAGGACATCTCGCTTGGAAATAAAAAAATTGACTATGTTGATGACTGCATTTATATCAGACAACTGAAATCTTTTTCAAAACAAGAAGAAAAAGAAATAGACCGGCCCGGCGTATTACGAATAGTTGGAACCAGTTTTGGAATGTAAAACAGATCTTGGACTGCAAAGTTGGAAAAGACACACAAAAATATTTTGGACTCCACAATACTCCCTGTCATGATATACGGGTTACAATCAATGGGACTCACATCAAATTCACTCGATAAACTAAGAAAGTGCCAAGTAAAAATGGAAAGACGATTAGTCAATATAAGGACTGTTCAAAGAATAAGAAACGAAGAAATCAGAAGAAGAACTAACATAACTGACGTAATTCAACGAATAAAACACTTAAAATGGAGCTGGGCAGGTCACATTTCAAGAACGTAAGACCAAATAAGAGATGGATGGATGATCTAAGAATTCAACTACAAATGGTATTGTAATGCGAATACAGAATATGCATATTGTGTGTAAATCTAAACTGATCATATTAAACATTCCAATTTAACACGAGCAGATAATTTGTTCGTCATCCGAAACCACACTCATGTGAGCTTAGCCAGCCTTATGCTGAACTGACGCTTTCTCACGAACGACTTATTTGCTCGTCATCAAAAATTACAACTATGTACAATAATAAAGTTAGCGGCAGATCCGCATAAGAAAATTCTTCAATTCATTAATAAAAGTATCTCCAAACGAAACGAACGTCTTTTTATTTCAGTATAACGACGCAAAAAACAGAGATATATGGGCAGAAATTGGGGAGGCTTATGCCAGATGGACCTAATGCGAACCAAAAAACTATGACGAAATACATACTTATAAGAAACACAGACTTATTTTTAAAAGAAGTTTTTTTTTTAATTAAAACCGAGCTATACATTTTTGAATTAATTATGTATGTAAAAAACTAATTTAAAATTGGAATAATAATGTATTAATGTATTTAAAACTATGTAAATCATTTTTGTTTTGGTTAATAAAACTTCTTATAATACATAATAATAATAAATTTAACGTCACATTCAAATCAAGATTATGGAAAAGCGCTTAGAAATTTAGTATACCTAACGACTATTTGGCGAGAACCGGTAAATCTTCTTGTAGAGTGGCTAAAAATCTAGCTAAATAGCAGCACCCAAATACTACTTGTGTTCAACGTCCAGTGCAGAATTTACCTTCAGTGTCTAAAAATATATCTGAACTTCTGAATCCTTATAACAAGATATTGAAGGATCAGGCTTATCAACAATGATGCTGATTTGGAAGGTAGGACCAGCCACAATTGTTAGATTGGTTGATAGGTCACCAAACGATCAAAATTGTCATTACTTTTTAGTTTTAGTTTTAATATGATTATTGTATTTTATATTTCTTCTATAATAATTAAATAAATTCAATAGATAGATACACATAACTGTGTTTCACATATTATTTTAATTTTTACAATTATAATAATACAAACATATGGAATTATTCAGAAGTTACAGTTTGAATGTTATTTAACAAATATTTTTTAAATGCACCTATCTCACGGAACATCAAGAATTAAATCAATTTTATTGCAAATTAAATTCACTTCTCTTGTGTAACGTGTGAAGGGTTCATTACGGCCACAATTTGTAGTATGAAACTTCTCATAAAACTGAAAACGGTAGCTTGTAGTTCTAGAGGGTGCGAAAATTGGTATGAGATGATGATTTGCGGAAAATTCGCCGAGAACAATTCGCCAAATCACAACGAAACATTTATAGAAGTGTTCAACTACAGCAAAAAATGGTTAGACTATTGCGGATAAATATTCAACTACTGATAAATAGTTTCAAAACAATAACGTAAAACATTCTTAGCGATTAACCTACTATACAGCGAAAAATTAATAAATATTTCTAACTAGAACAAGATATTTTTGAAGTTGTTTTTTGGCCGCAACAGAAAATGTTTTTTACAGATCGCTTAGGAGGAAATACTTATAAGGTTTTTTAAGTATTTCGGGAAATACCTGGTTTTGTCCTACATCTGAAATCGTTATCTTTCAACTCAAGCCAGTAAAATTTCGAAAAATGGTTTTAATGGTAAGAATTCATACGGCGAATATTTTGGAATCCTAATTTCAACGATAATAATAATATGATCATCGTTATCTTACTATAACTTATCTATGATCGTGATCAAATTTTTAAAACGAAATATACATACAAATTTAAAAAAAAATCAAACAAATTTGAAAAACGAGAAATACAAAAAAAAATATTAAATAATATAAAAAATCCTAGTTAGTTGACTCCGGGTGCGGCCGAAAGCGGAAACTTATTATTTAGTATTCGATGAATAGTGATTTAGTAAATTGCGATTCGACGAATTGCGAATTGGGTTTTGGGCGAATTGTGTGTTAGTTTCGACGACTTACGAATTAATACACTTACTACGCAGCGAGATTTGTACACTTAATAGATAGTATCTAAAGTTTTAAACACTTGCTTTCGGTCTTACCTAATATCTAAGTCCAGTCCCATTGTCAAAATTGAGTTACAGAGAAAAACCGTAGGTATGTTCTTCTGCCATAAGAAAATAAAACTTAAATATCCTTTATGAAGTATGTACTTTAAAATATATTTTTTTTTAAAACTTAATCTTAATTACTATAATAACAAATTGAGGCGGACGAATTCGCGGGGAACAGCTAGTTTATTGTAAAGAAATTGTACAAGTTTGACATATATTGAATTGTTAGTTTTTTTTTGAGGAAAAAAAAAGTTGTTATCAATAGTAAAATAAAAATCAAACCGAATAAACAGTTATTTTTACAAAAAAAAATAAAATAAAATAAAATATATATGCACAGCCACCAGCAACTAATTAGAAACGAATACCCAATGAATGAAAATGAACCTGTAAAATCTAACGGTTCCTTTTTCTTCAAATTATTTAATTTAATTTAATTTAATTTAATTTAATTTAATTTAATTTAATTTAATTTAATTTAATTTAATTTAATTTAATTTAATTTAATTTAATTTAATTTAATTTAATTTAATTTAATTTAATTTAATTTAATTTAATTTAATTTAATTTAATTTAATTTAATTTAATTTAATTTAATTTAATTTAATTTAATTTAATTTAATTTAATTTAATTTAATTTAATTTAATTTAATTTAATTTAATTTAATTTAATTTAATTTAATTTAATTTAATTTAATTTAATTTAATTTAATTTAATTTAATTTAATTTAATTTAATTTAATTTAATTTAATTTAATTTAATTTAATTTAATTTAATTTAATTTAATTTAATTTAATTTAATTTAATTTAATTTAATTTAATTTAATTTAATTTAATTTAATTTAATTTAATTTAATTTAATTTAATTTAATTTAATTTAATTTAATTTAATTTAATTTAATTTAATTTAATTTAATTTAATTTAATTTAATTTAATTTAATTTAATTTAATTTAATTTAATTTAATTTAATTTAATTTAATTTAATTTAATTTAATTTAATTTAATTTAATTTAATTTAATTTAATTTAATTTAATTTAATTTAATTTAATTTAATTTAATTTAATTTAATTTAATTTAATTTAATTTAATTTAATTTAATTTAATTTAATTTAATTTAATTTAATTTAATTTAATTTAATTTAATTTAATTTAATTTAATTTAATTTAATTTAATTTAATTTAATTTAATTTAATTTAATTTAATTTAATTTAATTTAATTTAATTTAATTTAATTTAATTTAATTTAATTTAATTTAATTTAATTTAATTTAATTTAATTTAATTTAATTTAATTTAATTTAATTTAATTTAATTTAATTTAATTTAATTTAATTTAATTTAATTTAATTTAATTTAATTTAATTTAATTTAATTTAATTTAATTTAATTTAATTTAATTTAATTTAATTTAATTTAATTTAATTTAATTTAATTTAATTTAATTTAATTTAATTTAATTTAATTTAATTTAATTTAATTTAATTTAATTTAATTTAATTTAATTTAATTTAATTTAATTTAATTTAATTTAATTTAATTTAATTTAATTTAATTTAATTTAATTTAATTTAATTTAATTTAATTTAATTTAATTTAATTTAATTTAATTTAATTTAATTTAATTTAATTTAATTTAATTTAATTTAATTTAATTTAATTTAATTTAATTTAATTTAATTTAATTTAATTTAATTTAATTTAATTTAATTTAATTTAATTTAATTTAATTTAATTTAATTTAATTTAATTTAATTTAATTTAATTTAATTTAATTTAATTTAATTTAATTTAATTTAATTTAATTTAATTTAATTTAATTTAATTTAATTTAATTTAATTTAATTTAATTTAATTTAATTTAATTTAATTTAATTTAATTTAATTTAATTTAATTTAATTTAATTTAATTTAATTTAATTTAATTTAATTTAATTTAATTTAATTTAATTTAATTTAATTTAATTTAATTTAATTTAATTTAATTTAATTTAATTTAATTTAATTTAATTTAATTTAATTTAATTTAATTTAATTTAATTTAATTTAATTTAATTTAATTTAATTTAATTTAATTTAATTTAATTTAATTTAATTTAATTTAATTTAATTTAATTTAATTTAATTTAATTTAATTTAATTTAATTTAATTTAATTTAATTTAATTTAATTTAATTTAATTTAATTTAATTTAATTTAATTTAATTTAATTTAATTTAATTTAATTTAATTTAATTTAATTTAATTTAATTTAATTTAATTTAATTTAATTTAATTTAATTTAATTTAATTTAATTTAATTTAATTTAATTTAATTTAATTTAATTTAATTTAATTTAATTTAATTTAATTTAATTTAATTTAATTTAATTTAATTTAATTTAATTTAATTTAATTTAATTTAATTTAATTTAATTTAATTTAATTTAATTTAATTTAATTTAATTTAATTTAATTTAATTTAATTTAATTTAATTTAATTTAATTTAATTTAATTTAATTTAATTTAATTTAATTTAATTTAATTTAATTTAATTTAATTTAATTTAATTTAATTTAATTTAATTTAATTTAATTTAATTTAATTTAATTTAATTTAATTTAATTTAATTTAATTTAATTTAATTTAATTTAATTTAATTTAATTTAATTTAATTTAATTTAATTTAATTTAATTTAATTTAATTTAATTTAATTTAATTTAATTTAATTTAATTTAATTTAATTTAATTTAATTTAATTTAATTTAATTTAATTTAATTTAATTTAATTTAATTTAATTTAATTTAATTTAATTTAATTTAATTTAATTTAATTTAATTTAATTTAATTTAATTTAATTTAATTTAATTTAATTTAATTTAATTTAATTTAATTTAATTTAATTTAATTTAATTTAATTTAATTTAATTTAATTTAATTTAATTTAATTTAATTTAATTTAATTTAATTTAATTTAATTTAATTTAATTAAGATTTAATACCTGATACTTTTTTCGGATTAGTGTTTAACAAACGCCACCTTTTCAAAGATAAAATGAGAAGTTATCAGTATCACAACCAATCTCTTCTTTAAAAATAAATTTGTTTTTTTAATTCTTTTCTTATGTTTCATAAGCGAATGTAACATGAGTTACCAATTTTGTGTAACATGAGTTACCACGAAAATTCCTTTTTTTCGTTGAACTAATATTATTTTTATTTTTCTTCTTTAATTTTTATATTTTGTTGTATCTTTTATGTAAATAAAACGTAAAATTTGAGTTTACTTTGCTGTTTCTATAAAATTTTCAAGTTAAGTTATTGTTCTTAAAAAGGACTGTGAAATTTTCTTTCAAATTTTATATTTAACTTCGTTAAGGCTGGGTGTCCCAGATCGGCAAACGCAAACTTCATGTAAATGACTTTATTTGTGTTAGTGACCTTTTTGTACACGCTTATATTAGCTTCACTTGTATGTATGTATGTATGCATGTATGTATGTATGAAACCGACACCTTTACACTCGATTTTGACCCACTTTACACGAACCGATTTTAATAAAATTTTGTACACATATCAAGAACCGGTGGCAAAACAATAATTTCATAAGTTTATCTCAATATCCTTATCAGGATTACCAGGATTAAATATTTTAATCCCACAGCTCCTGCTTTTTCCTGATTTTATTATGCGCTTATAAATATTAATAGACTCCCTCATTTTAAGTGCTGCGGTGGCTCAGTTGGTTAAAGCGCGGTCACGCTTTAGTTTGAGCGTCAAGGGTCGTGGGATTAAATCCTAGCTATGGGTGACTTTTTTTTTTAATTAAAATTACGAGATTTTAAATAATAAATAAATAATTCCAATTTCATTTACAATTTCAATCAACTAAATGGGTCAATGAAATGTTTCAATGTTTTCTTAAATCACAAAATAAATACAGTTTAAAAAAACTAAAAAACACGCTTTTAAAACCCATCTTACTAAAAAAGCTGAAAATAATTTTGAATATAAGCTGAAAACAATAATGAACTATAAATACAAGTGTTATTGTGAATAAGCGTGGGGCGCTCGATATATGAAAAAAAAATATGGCCAATGCGCCCAACGCTTTTTCACAATAACACTTGTATTTTTAGTTCATTATTGTTTTCAGCTTATATTAAAAATTATTTTCCGCTTTTTTAGTATGATGGGTTTTAAAAGCGTGTTCTTTAGTTTTTTTCAAACTATATTTATTTGTCATGAATTTCATGGCATCGCCATATGTGGCCAGAGGAATTTTGTTCTTGTTTCTTACTCTCTCTACACTCTTTTTGAACAAGAAGAGAGTCGAAGAAAAAAAATTAGTATTTTTATAAAAAACAACAATAATAACCAAAGAAAAGGACAGTCTGTGCTGTAGATGTACGTTTCCTTTCCATTTCAATATATTTTCTCGAAAACCGGTTCTGATCTCATTTGCATTGCAATTGTTTTTGTTTTTGCCAAAGAACAATAAATCCCCTCTCTATTGCCACAAAAAACATCAAGATCAAATATAAAAAACAAAACGATCATGACTTCTGCTGCGTCATCAAAGTAAAGGGTGCAAGAAGTAGGTAGATAAACCACACACAATATTGTTCTGCATACTTCCCACCACGCGAATTGGACGTACACTTGCTCTAGTAAACTCATTGACAAAAAAAAACTGGTTTGTCTTACATATTCCTCAAATTCCAATAACCGGTTTTTCTATTGCATTTTCTGTTCTTGATGCAAAAAGGAAGAAACAACCAGCAATATGTAAACCAACAACAAAAATATTTGGGAGTGGTTCTTTTCCAAATGAAAAACATTCTCTCGAAGCGCTAATTTCGCAGTGGAATTACTGGGAACTGAAACTTCTATGTGTGCGTGTAAAAAGGAAATTTCAAAGGGAAAAACACCAATTTAGACACTTTTTCAAAAATTTATTTAAAAAAAACCATCAACGCAATTAGAATTTTTTTAATTGGAGACCAATAGAAAAAATACTGAAAAAAAAAATAAAAAAAATAAGAAAAATATGCACAAGCATTATTTTCTCTGGAAAGCTAATTGTTATTTGGGCTTTTTCAATGAACATTTAAAGGGTTAATAATTTTTTTTTCATAAAAGTCAATCCGTCACTCCCGAGGTAATTAATTAAGCTATTCATTAAAATAAAGAAAAAAAATATAGTTCAAAAGGCTAAATAAAGAATGAGGGATATTTAAAAGTCCTCAAAAAAAGAACGTGTTTTGCGTTTTTTGTAGGTTTTTTAATTTTCTTAAACTTTAAAATTGAATTATTTAAAAAAAATTTTACTCGTAATAAAATATTTGAGACTGGCTTTACAATACTTTTTGTTTGGATAAAATATGTTGTAGATTAAAGAAGTTATATCTGTTCAAACACGCCAAACCCACTGAAAATTGCATAAGATTGGTGTAATTTTTCGCCCATAAAAAAATTTAAATAAATTAAAGTCAATCCGTCACTCCCTTAATTAACTTAATTTCTTTTGAAAACACCAAAAAAATTAAATAAAAATCTTAGTTATACCAAAAATAAATGGTGCATTTTAAACTACATACTATCAAAATAATGACAAAATTGTAGTTTGTTTCACTCTCAGAATTGCTATATTATACATTTAAAAATTATAATGATGCAGTGTAGTAGCCCTGTTTATTTAGAATGCATTAATTTTTATTTCAATCTATTAGCATTCGAAATGTAAAAATTATCGCTTTATTTGTAACATTCCAGCCGTTTTTTTGGCTGGCCACCCAGCCTTAAGTTTTTTTTTTATAATTCCTGAGAATATTGAAATAATTGATTAAAAATGTATCGTGAGTTACCATAACTGTTTTATACATTTCCTAAAGTAATCAACTTGTCCGAAGCCACTCCGTCCGGGTAACCGAAACGAAAAAAACAAGCTTGAAATAAAACGTACTGGCCAAAATCTATCCAAGGTACATCAAAAAAAAAGAATTACTCGAAACAAAAACAAAATACAAATGCATTCTAGCCGAAGCTAGACGTACATATATGCAAAGAGAGGGTTACAAGGCTCAATCATCCATCCCAACCAGTCGTTTTGCCGAAAAACTAAAAAAGCCATCTCCCGACAATGTTAAAGCTCCCCAGCAATCTATCTCTTCACACCAAACAAAACAATCAAAACCAGTTAATGAAGAACTGGTTAATCACTTATCATGTATTACAACAACACTACATGATTTTGATATTTTTCTAGTTCAATTTTCGTGAACCAAGTTTTTTCCCACCACCAAAAGAAGGGAAATTTTGCATTTGCAAGGGGTAGTGTTTTTGTTCTGAGTTGTCAAAACGAGAGTATTGCCATATACCATGTTTTATGATTTAGGATTCGATTCCGAATCGTTATTGCAAAGTTTACAATCTAAAGTTGCGTAGTGAACGGCAGGACACAAACACATCGTCGCTCCAGAGAAAAATATTTTATTGTTGTGAACATAATTTGCTCAGACCTGTATGGTGTGTATGCATGTTTGCATGCTGTGTCGCGTACGGGCAAGATGTTTTTTCGGAGTATAATTAAATTCTAATAATCACAACTGGCAACATCATTTTAAAAAAGTGGGAAAATATGATCCGTATCGTTTTATTATAATGATCAGGGGTGAAATCGGCTAAGCTGATAGTTAAGGATCAAATATGACTATCATTTTGACTTTCAAATTTGATAGTATACACTTTTCCGTCTGTGTAAGATGATCACTTTTGTGTCACTTTTTTTTTTTTGAATAGATTTGGTATCACTTACAATGAAACTAATTGTTATTTTTCAAGTTTAAAATTATTTGAAAACAAACCTCTGAGAATTCGGAAGGAACTTTTTAAAATGTAAGTACATTTTAGTAACAAATTTAAAACAATAGCTTAAACATTTTAATGTATGCCTACAACACACGCTAATAAACACCAAATGACCATCATGGCTAATTTCATGGAGCAGCATTCCGATTTGGCCAAATCATTTGCTTCAGAGGGAAACACCATCTAAGGAATTTAATTTTGATCAAATTGACAGCTAAATAGGTGTCACTTAAAAAAGTCAAATAAAATTTGACAGTCAAATTGACTATCACTTTGCAAAGATCAATTTTCTTAAATTTGACTGTCAACTATCAAAAATCACCTTACACGATTCCACCCTTGAACTAGTTCATCTTGTGTGCTCATGTGCATAATAAAACGCGGCTAATAATATAAAACTCAACTCATTTCTTCTTAACCTAAGCGTAAGTGAATAACAACAAAAAATAACTCAAATCAAAATCAAACAACAGCTAACAATCTGACACTCAAATTCAATCCCCCATGAACATTGACAATGATTATGATGCATCATCACTACATAGTATAAGACAAAGTCGCTTTCCCTGTCCCTATGTACGCTTAAATATTTAAAACTACGAAACGGATTTTGTTGAGTTTTTTTTTTTTTAATAGATAGAGTGATAGGAAGGTTTATAAGTATATATGTATGTATGTATAACTAGATAAATCAATCAAAAAATTATTTTTTTAAAATTTCATTCTAGACTGCGTTTCATTCCATATTCATTAACTCCTAAAAGTATTATACGATAAGTTGAGGTTTTTAATATATATGTATGTATATAGACTACTATAAGGGGCGCAACTATCGCTTATTATATTAATTCATTTGTAAATATATTGTATAGTATACTTCTTGCTTGCTATAATAAGTTGCACATTATCTTCTATATACATACATAAAATTAAGTGGCAAAACTTCCTGTTCGCATACTCCTCCTAGACGGCTTGCCGGATTTCAATGAA
This sequence comes from Scaeva pyrastri, assembly GCA_905146935.1. Taxonomy (NCBI): domain Eukaryota; kingdom Metazoa; phylum Arthropoda; class Insecta; order Diptera; family Syrphidae; genus Scaeva; species Scaeva pyrastri. The sequence goes on along the minus strand of LR989930.1, from coordinate 7,172,265 downwards.
ATTTTCAGGGGTAATTGGGGTCTGTGTGGAGGGTGCACATAACAAATTTAATGTGTGTTGTGTATCATTGCAGGTTTTGCAAAAACAAAACAAAAATATATAAATCTATACATATAAAAATCAATGCCATTTTTCGTTGTTATTTTATAACTCAAGAACGGGTTTACCTATCTAAACCAAATTTTAAGGCTTTGTTTAGACTATTTAGAAGATGGTTTATGTGAAGTTTAGACAAAATTGGTACGGTGGATTTACACATAACACTACTTTTACCCAAACATAAGTAAACAAAAATAGAAAAAATAAAATATAATTTCTTTCAATTAATGACGACTGTAGGACATCACACAAAAAAATATCCCTCATTGCTTCCAATAATGCACTTTTGGTTCATTTGGATGGATTATAACTTATAAGCCCATGAATTTGCTATGAACATAAGAAAACCCAAAAAAATGTTGGTCTCGAAAAATGTAAGTTTAATTTCATACATACATATGTATATATATATGTTCATGTGTAAATTTTCAAGAGTGTTAGTCAGTCAAATAAGCACTTCAAAGTTCACATTTAAATCTGAACTTACTATGTATAGTAATCCGTACAAACATGGAATTTTGGCTTACGTAAGACGGCCAAAAACTGTTAGACGATGGATCAAAATTTTACCCTTTTTCGTTAACGATATCTCAAGAATGAATAAAGATATCGACTCGATTTAAATTTTATTTAATAGGTTATAACTTCGAAAGATGCAGAATCATCATAGCAGTTTAAAAAAAGTGAACATTTTAGTTTGTTGCAAATATCTCAGGAACGGATGATGCTATTGACTTCAAATAAATTTTATTGTGTAGATAACAATATAATAAAGGTTTGGTATAAATTTAGAAATAGTTCAACATACCGTTATTTTTTTAAAAAGTAAAAACTAAAAAAAAAAATTTGGAGCGCAAATATACAATGAAGGAAAAATGATATCATCTTCAAAATAATTTTGTACTATAGAAAATACTGTCCTTAACATCTGGTGAAATTTTCGAAAAAATTCAATTGACACTTTTTTTACAAAAAATAAATAAGTACAACAAATTCTATTAAAAGTTGGTAAAAAGTGTGTTTTGACTTGAATATCTCGAGAATCAGCACCGGTATTGACTTCAAACTTATTTAAGTTTATACGAAATACAATTATTAATATATGCTACAATTTTGACAAATATCGAATTGATATTTTTTTACAAAAAATAAAAAAACTAAAACCAAAATTTACAGATAAGTGACAAAAATTGTTTTTCGACTTAAATATCACCACAACAAACAATTGACTTCAAATGTATTTTATTTCTAACATAATGCATTTGTTAATACCTAAAAAAGGTAAAATATTGACCAATATTAAATTGACAGTTTTGTACAATAACTACAAAACTACAAAAAGTTAAGAAAAATTTGTAAATATTGTTTTTCCGCTTCAACATCTCTGATAATTTTTCTCTGACAACAGCGCCACTGTTGGAATGTTACAACAATGGGAAGGTGATCCGAATACGGAAGTTCTTTAATCTCTACATCCGTCACCAGTGACTCCCAGTCTTCACCTAGGATTGCAGAATCAATCAACGATGATCCTTGGCTTCCAATAAATGTGAAATTACCAGAGCTGTCACTCGCACTCATTCCATTCTGAATTCGGAGTCCAAATGAATCCCAAAGCTCAAGGAGTTTCTTTCCTCTTGCATTGCATATAAAAACCGTTAATAACGTACATTACTCCGGTCGATCCTCGCGTTCAGGTCTCCAATAAGCATAACGTTCGTCGATCTCATGAGGCTAAGTAACTCCGTTGTTTTTTCAAAATCTACTTCCAAATTTCACAGTTGAGGTATACAGGTGTTTGATATTAATTTCTAAGTAAACAAACCATATGGTATTGTGCATCCGAAACTCACATTTCAAACTTTGTAGCTTTTTTTGAAGCCAAAGTAGCAACCTCCACTTTCTTTTCCACGCTCATGAGTCCGCATTGCCGGGATCTACTTAAATACAAAATCTAACAGCTTATTTTTGATATTTGAAAAGTTACTTTCAGTTACAAAGGTTTCATATAATAATATTAAATAAAAGCTTTTTACAAATTTATAAAAATCACTAAATAAAGATTTATTAATCAGACCTGACACATTGTACCATTGCGATATGTGCAGTACTTAATTATTCTCCTTATTTTTCCTTTCGAGAAAGCCCATTTGCCGTTCTAGAACCTGGCATTTATTTTCTACTTGCTGGAGCTTGGTTTGAACCAGTTCATTGCTACGTTCCAGGCATTCCATTTTATGTTGTTTTCAACTGCCAATCTGGAAGCAGTAAAAAGCATTCTGGAAGCGTTCCATTGGGCAAAAGTGACAGTTCTGATTCTGAAAAAGAAGAGATTTCTCTTCTGGATTTGAAATCAGAAGCAAACACAAAATCACTCACACATTCAAAGACATTAGTCTTTACTTCGATTAAATCGGTTTTTGATGCCAAATTCTTCATGCGCTCGTCAAGTAAACCTGTTAGCGAACACTCCAGACGTTTTCACATCAATCACTTGCACAGCACCCGCACTGGCACCTTTTGTAGATGAGTGCATCTCTGGCAAGAGAATAGTACACGGACGTTTTGGAAATAGCGTGGAGTTACGGTTTTTATTGTTAGGGTTAGTGGGTGGTTGTTTGACGTTTGTGTTTCTATTGTTGTTTGTAGGTTTATTTTTATTGTTTTTTTTGTTGATGGTGTTCTTTGTTGGTTTTAAATCTAGTTCTCCCGAAAACTGTAATTTTTTCATTTATTATCAGGAACGCTAAGTTTTCAAATTATGCATAATGGGAAGTTATCAGTGTGGGTCGCACCCAGCCTCTTTTTATTTTATTAAATTGCGTGATGCGACAATCGAATTTTGTTTTCATAGGTACATAACAAAATTAATAAAATAAAAATGCTCCACCGAAACACTTTTGACAATTATTAACAGGAAGAAAATACCAGCCACGCTATAGTTCAATCGTAAATAGATAGTTGATTTTATTGTCCTGTATGATTACTAGGTGTACCTACCTACATACCATAAAATACAAAAGCAAATTAGAGAATGCACAATTCAACAAAGACATCACCTCTCAAAGCCCAATTCCGTATTCCCGATTCGAAAAAGAGGACATTGTTTTCATCATGAATACAGACTCCGAACATGCCATACCATGCGCATAATACATGGATGTGTGCGCGAGATGTAGGTACCTAATTAAGATGAAATGTTGAGAGTCAAAGCTTGAATTTTAGAGAGGGGACTAAAAGTTAAGAAGAAGACAAAAAACATGATAATGTTTTATACATCGGACGAAAAAAAACTGTGCGTCGTCGGTTGTCGAGCTTGTTTAGCTCTTCTACCATGACCTCGAAATATCTTCATTCCAACAAATTTGGAACTCAGGAAGAGCGAAAAGGGATTGTTCGTGAGGCATAGGCTATTTTTTATTTGGTTTTCATGGTTTTTAAAGAAAGAGAACAAAAACGGTAAGATACGAACGTGATGAAGACGAGAAAAATGACCAAACAGGGGACAAAATGGAGCAGGGCAACATCACCATAGAATCAGGCAAATGATAATTTATGATTTGGGGTTAAGGAATTGATGATCAAATGAAGTCATTTAATAGAGTTAATCAATTTAAGACTATTCAGTTTCCTGAGGCAAGGACTCATTTCCAACGGTTTTCATTACGTTTTTATATTTTTGTGCTCTTATATGGACTTGTAAACCTCATAGTACATCAAGCTAAACCATACCAAATAATACATACATTATGTACATATTTATAGCGATTGGGTAGGTAAAGTGTTGTAGGTAGGTACCTATGCCTATTGTATTATGTTTGTTTAATTGAAAGATGACTGTATGAAAGATGCAAGAAATCTTAACTGTATTATGGATGTGATCTCTCTCTCTCTTTTGTTTTTCTCTCTCTCTCTCTCTTACTTAAGATACTGTCCAGTCAATTAAATTTGGTTTTTTAGCTGTGTTTGAATAAATTACATGTAACACATAAAACAAGCAAAGGAGTGCTTCTTTCGGTTGTCACGAGAATTTATACTGTTTCGATTTAAATAAAACTGATAATGGGTATAGTTTACGAATAGCTAAGAGTTCACATATGTACATATGCAGATATGTATGTATGTATATGTATTGCATTATTATTAATTTATTTATTTTAATTAAAAATATTATTTACATATAATATTTATATATATAAAAATCAATGCCACTTTTCGTTGTAATTTTATAACTCAAGAACGGGCTCACCTATCTAAACCATATTGTAAGGCTTTGTTCGGACTATTTAGAAGTTGGTTTGTGTGAAGATTGCAAAAAATCGGTACATTGGATTTTAACATAACACTACCTTTACCGAAACATAAGGGTTATAGCACCTTTACGTATCAAAAAACAATTTTTTAGCTTTTTTCTTTTGTCAAAAATATAAATAAACAAAAATAGAAAAAAAAAAATATAATTTATTTCAAAAAATCTCAACTGTAGGACATCACACTCAAAACAAATTCATGCATTGCTTTTCATAATGCCTTTGGTTCATTCGGGTGGATTATAAAATGAATTTGCCATGAACTTAAAAATATTCCAGAAAAATGCTGGTCCATCGTCTATCGATTTTTTGTCCAGAAAAAAGTAAGTTGAATTTCATGCATACATACATATGTATGTACATATTATGTACATGTGCAAATTTTTAAGAGTGTTAGTCAGTCAAATAAGTACTTCAATGTTCACATTTAAATCTGAACTATGTACAGTAATCCGTAAAAATAAAAACATTATGGACTTTTGATTTATGGCCAAAAATCGTAAGACGATGGGATCAAAATTTTTCTAGGATCAACGTAAACGAGGAGTCAACGGATATACGGCTTAATGTTTAACGTGGAACATAAGATATCATTAAGACTCGGTCAATACATAAGGGCCCTTATATTTAGGCAAACGGTTTTTGATCAAAATATAAAAGCATTTTAACAGATATTTTAGAGTACTAACAATCCATAAAAAGAAAAATTTTACATATTAATCCGTGACGTGGAGATACTGTCAAAAAACCTATCTTTAAGCGCTCATCATTTCAAAGGTCGGTTTTAAATCGTTATTTCAGCCAAAACATTGTTTTTAACCCAAACCATGATCATATCCCTGGAAAAAAATTCTTTTAGAGAAGGTTTAAAATTCATTGAAAAGTTTTGAAAGTTTCGCAATGTATTTCTAAAATTCATTTTT
>LR989930.1:7130130-7165130 GCA_905146935.1 Scaeva pyrastri | reverse complement strand
ATAATATAATATAATATAATATAATATAATATAATATAATAATATAATATAATATAATATAATATAATATAATATAATATAATATATATAATATAATATAATATAATATAATATAATATAATATAATATAATATAATATAATATAATATAATATAATATAATATAATATAATATAATATAATATAATATAATATAATATAATATAATATAATATAATATAATATAATATAATATAATATAATATAATATAATATAATATAATATAATATAATATAATATAATATAATATAATATAATATAATATAATATAATATAATATAATTAACAATAAGTAGATACATAATATTATTCATTGCCACAGTAAATGTTATTGAAGATTAAAAGTAAATTAGTTTTAAATGAAAATCTACTCAAGCTAAAATCGATCATATCGCAAACGCTATTGGTTTCTCTTAAACACCTAGACAATGGTTCGTTGGCTGCATAATTTGTTCTATGGTATGGAATCTTAAAAAACAATCGGTTTCTAAGCTAAATGATAACTTTCTTTAAAGTGAATACTTCACATCTGATTTCAATGTATTCCGAAAGGATCGCAGCTCTGAATAGACGAGTTTAAATAGAGGAGGAGGTGTTTTGTTTGTAAACCGATCTAGATTTATAAGTAGAGAAATTATGGAGCAAATGTGTATACATATGTATATGTAAGAAATATTAAAGAAAAATATACATATGAAAATTATTATATTGTAATGCTGTGTGATTTTCATTTGTCTTATGCAAACTAGTTATTTTTAAGAGATGAGAAAGCCTTTTTTTATATTATGTATACAATTTTGAGTATAATGTAATTGATAATAATTTACTATCTTCGAATATGCATCAAATTAATGATGTTTGTAACTCATCTTGTTTTTATTGATACAAACCCTGGTGCAGCTAGTTTTAAGCTAACAGATGATAGTATATACCATAATGTATGTATGTAGTTCAGAAATATGATTTTAAAAAGGAGAGTATAGTTCGATGTTTAAGCGCTAATAGACGTCAAAAAAAGTTCTTCCGGCAAACCATTTTTATTTGCATGATCTCTTACTAAGACTAATACATACATTTCTCATAACGCTGTTCTAATAAAGTTATGTATACGAGTTTTAAACGTAGATTCGTCAAGCTCCTCAAAATACTGATTTACAGATTTGATCACTTCCTCATTGCTCACACGACCCATTTTAAATTCGGAAACCCACTGCTAAAAAGTAGAATATGATGGGAAGGTGGGTCCTAGTGTTGAATCAATCTGTTTTTACTTATGTTGGTGTAAAACCCATCAATTAAAAGTATTTGATGACAAGACTATTTTCCAATTTTTGTGCTAACTGTGCTCTCAAACGTTAACTAACATAGCGATCTGAAACTGTATATACAAGCTAGGGATGGTACTTTAGAAAGAGTTGTAAGGTACTTAAGTGTCTTTGGACTGCAGTACTTCCCAAGTACCAAGTACCTTGAAGAAATCAAGTACCTGGGTACTTGGTACTTGAAAATCACAAGTACAAGTACTTTTTCAAGTACGTTTTTTAAGAACCTTTACTGGGTACTTGAATACTTGCAAGTACACTTTCAAGTACTCAAGATGTTGGCACTTTGGTTCAGCGTAAAATTTAAGACATGCTTAATCGCTTGACAAAAGAACTCCAAGACCTTCTAACTGATTCAACCGGAAAATGTTGCAAAAACGGGGAAAAATATTCATCTTTGAGGGCTTCCGTTGTTTGTTTCAAAGCACTGATATCAGGAACTGCGTGATCGAATTGAAAAATTCTTTCTGCGTTGGATAGCCACTTTGTCGAGCAAGGTTTTAAGCTATGTATATAAAATTACGCTACGACCAACAGGAGCGGAGAATCAGTCGAAAATGTTGCAAAAGTAAAGAAAATTATTCATTTTAAAGGGCTTCCGTCCCATTGTCAAAATCGGGTTGCAAAGAAAATCCGTATGTTCTTCTGCCATAAGAAAATACATAACATAACAATACAAAAATAAGAAACATTTTTTTTTTAAACTTAATCTTAATTGCTATAATAAATTGAGGCGGATGAAGTCGCGGGAACAGCTTGTATCCTATAATTTTCAAGAACAATTGGAGTTTGCGAATGATTGAGTTACCAACGAGAGCAACAAATACTTCAAGTTCGACGGAAACTATCTTCAGTGGCGCCAATTTTATGATTTATTCAAGCCGATGATCCTTGAGCAAATGCTCTATTTTCTGCGGGTTACTTGACTCGAGAAGCACTAATTAATTCAAGCATTTCCTGGAACAGGGGTCTATTTCCCCAAATTACAATTACAATCACAAATTTGTAATTGTAAACTACACTTACAAATTTGTAAACTGATTTTCTGTTTCACAAACTACAAAATTCAATCCAACAAATTTGTAAAAAAAGAGACAAAAAATAGGGGAAATTGTAATTTCCAATTACAAAAAAAAACTGTTTCATAGTTTGATTTGCAGACTTGTAAACTACAATTTTTTTTTTCACAAATTTGTAAGTCGGCGGACAGAGAACAGAGTTAGCTATGAATAAACAACATAAATTTTCATAATTTATACGCTTTCGATAAATTTTTCTTCGTCTACGTACATATATGTTGAACGAAATGGTCACTTAAATCACTATCAGTGCTACTATGCCTGCGACGACGCACGTAACGACATTCTTAAACTGAAGACAATATTCTTATTCCAAATTACAAATTGTAATGAAATCTACACATCATCTTTCTATTGTAATAAATTTTCATAAACTGAACAAAATTGTAAATTTATTTGATTTGGTGGCACACAAACTTAAAAAAAAAAAATTATTTTACAAATTTGTATGTGTAAACTACAAACAAAAAAACGTTTTGGTGAAACGCAAATAATGAAATTTCTACAAATTTCCCTTTGCAATCTACAACTACAATTTTGTAAAACAATTATCTCGTGAAACAGAAAAAATCAATTTTTCTACAAATTTGTTTAAAAAGCACTTGTAATTTACAATTTGGGTAGTTGGTAAAATAGACCACAGGCAGTAACTTCGAAGCAGCTTGGAAGACGCTCATGGATAGATACGACAATAAACGGCTTCATTAGTCAGCACAATTGGAAAAACTACTTAGAGCCAGACTTGCCAGATTGGGCTATTTATCGGAAATTGAGCTATCTATGGGCTATAAATAGTCAAAATCTAATCTTGGTGATATATTTTTTCGTACAAATTAAATCATATCATATTTGCTCTCTAAACACATCCCTTACTCATTGCATGGGTTGGCTGGCATCACTCTTTGTTCTTTGAATATACATAGTAGGTACTACTCTACTCTGGTTTAGACATTTCAAATCAACTGCAACAATCTTCACTCTAATTCCATTTATTCCGGAATTTCCTTTTAAAAAAAGCAAATATAACTTAAAATTAACTGTGACTGTCCTCAATATGGGGAAACGGGGACAATATAAGAAAGTTTACAAAAAACAATGGGAATTACTATAAATTTTACCAATATATATACCTACAAATATGTATAAAGCCAATGACCACGATGATAACAATGACTCTGATGAAACTATAACAGTTTTTGAATGATTTTCAACAGTTACATAATATTTTTAACTCTTCTTTTTTATGAACAAAAAATTTTTTTTTTTTTTTTTTCGTTTTTTTTTTTAATAAAAATAAATTGTAATTGAAGTTATGAAACATTTTTTGTTATTAGTATTGGGCTACTATTTGGGCTACTTTATCGGCTACGATTTTGGGCTACAAAAACTTCTAAATTAGGCTATCGAACTAGGTCAAGACATTTCTAACCCTGCTTAGAGCCTGGTTACACGAATGGAAAAAAACGGTTTAAGAAAGAAACATGAGCTTTAACGCAAAACTCATATCAGAAAATGAGGAAAATTAGAAACTTGGCATCTTTTTTCCATCCCTTTCCTTCCTTCTAAGAATCATGCTTTCTCTTTCCAGAACTATTTCTTTTTTACGTCAATGTAACCAGCCACTTACTCAACCATCAATACTTCTTCTAGCTTTTAGTCTAAGGAAACTCCACAGCAACACGAAGGAAGGGATCCAAACGCTCATTAATCTAGGATTCTAAGCCAATGACTGGGATCCCATTATGGTTCACCTGATGTTGAAGAAAGTAGATAGGCATAGCAGAACTCTTTTCGAACAATCGTTGATCAAGATGCAGTCCTCCCCTAACAAAATTACCCAAGTTCATTGAATCCCATTTTCAAACCCTTGAAACAATAACAAATTCAGACAAGAGAAGGAAGCTATCAACTGTAGCTAAGGTTGATGGCTGCCTAATATGCAGCTCAGATAGTCATAAGATATTTAATTGTAAAACATTGTATCTCTTTCCGCTGGCGATTGTGAGAGAGCTGTTCAACGGCTTGGAATTTGCCGAAACTGCCTTAGGTCAGGGACCAGGGCATACCTCCAACGCATGGCTATCAAGAGGATGTAGCTACTTGTTGTAAAACGAAACCACGGCAAGTTTATTAGCAACAGCATTGGTCAACGTCAGGTCGGCATGTGGAACATGGCACCGATGCACCGATCGGAAACATCAATATGTGGCATCGGAGGACATGGCACACAAACACAGTTCGCTATATCACTCACACTTGAATCACATAATTCAAGCTTAGAGGAAAGTATTCAAGCAACAATACTACCCAAAATTACAGATTACCAGCCACGATGTGAAGTCCAGTTACAACATTCGAATATTCCTTTTCATATTCAATTAGCTGATTCAGGATTTATGACTAACCGAAAAATCGATATGCTCATCGGAGCCATGTTATTTTTCGATCTTCTTATTCCAGGAGAAATAACTGTAGATCTGAACATCCTACACTCCGCAAAACAAAATTAGGGTGTATAGTCGCAGGTGGTGCTCAAGCTACAAACCACATTGCTGTTTGCATCATTGCCACGAAGCCATCTCTATCTTCGTTAGAGAAACTTGTGACTCGGTTTTGGGAACACGAGACTCATGATACTCAAATCAAACGCATGAGTAACGAAGAGTATAAATGTGAGGAATTCTTCAACTCCAGTACACAAATCGTATCAGATGGGAGATTCATGGTAAATCGTCCTTTCAAAAAAAATCCATCTTGTTTGGGTGCATCTCTTGAAAGAGCACGGAAACGATTTCTTTCATTAGAACGACGACGACGGTTCGAGAAAGATTATGAATTGCGTGAGCTTTATTCTCAGTTCTTATTAGAATACAAAGAATTACGTCATATGAGTTCCATTGAGTATGTTGACGTTCCAAAAAATTATTATTTTATTCCATATCCTTGTGTTTTGAGACCAGAAAGCTGTTCAACAGCATTGACATCTGGAGTTTATCTCAATAATGTTCTAGGCGTAGGACCGACATACAGTCCAACCTGACCAGTTTTCAATAATTATTATATATATATTTCCGATTAGAACGGTATGCATTTACGGCAGACTTAAGCAAAATGTATCGACAGTTACTAGTAAAGTCAGAAGACAGAGATTTTCAACATATCCTTTGGAGACCTCGAAGAAATTAAGCTCTGAAGGCATATAAACTTAACACATTGACTTACGGTTTTCTTAGTAAATGTTTCAGAAATAGTCAAAGATTACATTTCCGTTGAGTTTAGGCCAAAGACTCTTAAAGGATTTTTTATAACTCAACTCAAAGTCAAAAAATTGAGCCAAAAACTGCCTTTCAAAAATCTTAAAACTTTGAAATAAAAAAAAAAAAAAAATGGACCATAATTGCAATACAAATGGTCCTTTTTACAAGCTCAAATAAAAAAAAATATAATTTTTAAACAAGATTTTTCGATTTTAGCCTCTTAAACTCTGAAACTTTTCATAAAACAAATGTTTTTTCTTTGATTTTAAAAATAACGAAACTTTGACTACCTGTAACATTCGAATCCTTCGACCGATTTTAAATTTTTTTTCGGATTTTGAAGCTTTCAATATTTCCCAATCCATTAATCAAATTAGTTTTGGATTTGAAACATACACGAAAATTGAATTTTGCAAGCACTTTTGCAAAAAGGCGCCACAGTGCGGCAGCTTGCGCTCCATATCTATGTAGCAACCAAATAACTTGTCCAGCTTGCAGAAAATTATCAACAGCAGAACGAAAGAGCTTCCCAGGTTGTACGTCATCAGTCTGACGTAATCAAAACATTGAGTTTGATTTGGAATCCAACGCTTGATCAATTTGAGTTTGGATTTAACTCAGATAAATTCATAGCATCTAAGACGCCTATAACACGCAGAACTGTTTTGTCAGACCTCGCATGATTGTTTGATCCTCTAGGTTTATTGAATCAAGTGATAATGCTTGGCAAACTCTTTTACATCAATTTTTTTGATTTAGAGAATGTAAGCATTCCTCGATTTATGATGTTCCCATTGCCAAAAAGAATCGTATTACATGGCTTCTCAGATAGTAGTATTGGTGCATATACGTATACGTCAGATGCATTGACAATTCAGGTGACATCCATAGTAAGTTACTCTACTCAAAATCTCGTATCGCTCAGATGAAGGCCATTACATTCGCTCGTCTTGAGTTACACCCAGCAGAACTTTTGGTTGAACTGGTAAAAAGGATCGCATATAACACGGATTCAAAAACTGTGCTAGCGACGATTTCCGTGGTGAGGGTGGCTGTGCTGGAGGGTTTAAAAATGAATAAAATTATCAAAACGAATCTGGTTCTGGTTGGCGTTCGAGCATCAAATATTTTTATTATTTTTTTATTGTTCACATCATTGTCATCATTCGTATACAATGTGAATCTGTACTTTTTGTACTCTCAGTTATTAAAAAAAAGAGGAAACAAAATCACTTAACGGCCGCTTAATGTAATAAATTAAAATAATTTAAAATCTGGTGCATTCAAATACGATAAACTATAATTTTTTTATTATAACCATCTTCTAAACTTCAACACATTATCTTATCAGCATAAATTATTATTAGATTTATTAGAATATTTATTTTCAAAAAAATAATAGAAAAACGAAAAATCTTCAATAACAAATCGCCTTTGAGAAATACTAATTACGTGATGCGTTGCAGAGGTTAGATATTGGTTAGCTATTCTACAAAATTATCAAACTCGAACGAAATAAATACGAAGGTTTAAAATTACATTGAAACTCGATTAACCTGGATGGTCGGGATCGAGCCCATTAAGGATAATCGAAAATTCCAGATAATAGAACTTTTTTTTCTCAAAAAAAAAAAAATATGTATTTTACTTTTTTATTTTTATATATTTAAAAAAAAAAACACAAAAACAAGCATACAATTATTCTAAAAAACTTAACAATTCATTCAATACATATTTTTGTTTGTACATATGTAATGTATGTATGTATGTTAAATGTAATTAATGCAACAGATAGAAAATTCTGTTAGTTTAGACGTTTAGAGAAGTGAAGAAACTTGTTCGGTCCTGGGCCATATTCAACAAAAAACATATCAACTTTTCACTTTGCACTTATCAAATTGATTTTTTTTTTTTTGCGAAGTGATAAAAAGTGTTTCTGTGCCACAATGTTCTTTGCAAAATTTTACTTTGCACTAACCAAATTTGTGCTAAGACTTTGCAATGACTTTTCATATAATGCAACTTTTCTACAAAGTGAGAGTGTAAAGTGTAAGGCATTTAATCATCTTTGCACTTTTGTCTTATCCCTTTTCACTTTGCATTACTTTTGAAAATCAAAATTGATAATTAAACATGCGGTATTGTGTTTGATTAAGGAAAAAAGTCATTTTATTTAGCACGTATTGTATCATAAGATTGTTTGTGTTGAGAATATTACTGTACACTATTTTTTCTTCAATTTTGCTTAAAAGTAAATCAACTTGAATTCGATTTGAACGAAAACACTCATTAAAATTATAATTTTGCAGTCCGAAAAATGAATATAGTCTTTATAATTTGTTGTTACAAATGTATCTTGAACATAGTCAAGTAAAACCTCACGTCTTAACATCTTGAAAGCTTCACTGGTAATACCAATATGCATTTGCAAAGATTTGAAAAACTAATCAAAATTCGCTTTGCAAAAATAGAATTTGCAGTTTTTGTGGAACGAAAACGAAACAGCATAATTTTAAATTGCACTTTTCAATATTAAGTTTGCACTTTACACAAAAGAATTCCAAAGTGAATATAAAAACTGCAAAGACTTTGCAAACTACACTTATCATTTTCAACTTTTCAATTATAAGACTTAATAGTTGTGGAATTTGTTTTGCAAATTGACGAAAAATTTGAAAAGTGCAAAGTGAAAAGTTGATAAGTTGTTTTGTGGAATGGGTCCCTGTTGTCATGTTACGGATAGCAGAGTTTATTACGGGAGTTAAAATAAATACATTTTCTATATTGTTTAGAAAGAATCTCAAATATTTTCATCACGGATAATGGAGCGTCCCGGTTAGTCGAATCCCGGTTAATCGAGTTTCAACTGTATTTTAATTAATATGCATACAATTTTCAAAGGTCAAATTAAATACAAGGATTTAAAATAAGCTCCGTTATTTAGTATTATGTAAGGTCAATGACTCGACTAGATGAATTCATTGATGTTTTCAAAACATTTTTATCAAGGCACAAAAAAGATTTCAACCATTCAGTAATGAGCTGAGCATGTCGGTGACGCGAACCCATAAAATGTTCACCTACCAAAAGTGCCAAACTCTCCTCTAGAAGTTTATCTTGCAACTTTGCCATGCTCCCATCCCCTTGGGTTACGATCAAATCGTCAGACTAGCGATATAAGATTCTTATTTGGTAATTAATTTTATATTATCCGATCGATTTTTTTTTGAATAATCTGTGTAATATACATATGTGTTTTGGAACCACAGCCAAATACCAAATTAAGCGAACAACACCCTATGTATTTTAGTAGTTAATCAGTTATGTTTTATGTATATACAAACTCAGTCACTCAATTTTGCTCTCTCAATTATAAAGCTTAAGACATCACTTGTGATTCGACCTCCGTCGTGTGAAGTTCTACCTTTTTTTCCTACCTATCTCTGGTAAGAGTTAACAAATAAACATAATTACAATTAAAGACATTTATACAATAAAAAAAACTTTACTTACTTAAAATTAATTGGGACACGACTTTTTAAAAAATATATTGCCTCTCCTGTTCCTTGAATCCTTCCTGAAAAACATGTATGTTATGTTCCAATGTAGTGTTTTTGTATTTATTTATTAACTTCCCATAGGGAGTTTTTGTTATCGGTCCGATTTGTCAAATTGAATTTTTTGACAAATCTGGACTCTTCATATGTATTTCTATAATTTAGGAGTCGCAAATTGAGTGAATTTATTAATAAATATGACTGGACTTTACTTATATACCAACGGACAAATATCGATCCCAATTTTTACAACAAACAAATAAATATTTAACACCAGCGAACCAAGAATACTATTCAGTTTAAAATATATCCCATTGCTTTATTTTTCAGTAATTGTAATCCTACCAATATATTATATTTTATAACTATGACTTAACAGAAACATTATAGATGAACAAAAATGTAGTAACATTTAAAACAACTGTAATTGAGAAATTCAAATTTAATTTACTTTAAATTCTTCGAAAAAAATTCACTTTTTTATATATTTTACAAATTTTTGTCAAACTTTAAGTTTTGTTCTATTACACAGGTCAACACACTTTTTGTTTCTGGGTTCTTGGTATGATTTTCTTGTTCCTCCTACATTACTTATTAATTATACAAAACTTTTACCTGAAAAAGTTTGTTTTTATAGCTACAAGATTGTTATTATTGTTACTACATGATATAATTTTCAAGAAATCAAAAATTTTTTTTTTTGCATTTTTCACTTCTTTAGACCTTTAAAAATCACCTAATACAATAATTTAAAGATATTCGAATTCTAACACCATAAAAAAACTAAATATGTTTTCGTGTTTCCATATAAATACAATGTAATAGAAAAACTTTTAACGCGTTTTTCTCCAAATATTTATTTATCAATGTAACGGGTGAAAAAACAAAGTTTAAAAAAAAAACAGTTATTTTTCAATACAAAGATTGAGAAAATCGCAATTTGAACACAGAAACAAACAAAAAATATTTTTTTGTTGACCTGTGTTATAAGTACATATAACACCTAATATTTAATTCGATCTACTAGTTCTATATTTTTATTTTCTATTTTTAAGTTCATTTATCATCGCCTTCGTCTTTTAAACATCCGTATTTAGTTTATTCACCTTAAACTAGATGCTTATGCTTCGAGATCTTCTTGTATCTGCTGAGTTAATATACATATTTATTATTGAAATAATCCTTACTCACGATTTATATTCATAAATCGTCAGCTAATAAGACAATTTTACAATTCTTCATTTCTGGTTCATTTATATACTTAGTTTGTTTTCATAAAAAACATGGTCTTTAATTACAATTCTGACCCAAAGTCTGTAACTCCTAGTTATCCTAGTAATAGTAATCCGTCTACTTTCTAAATGTTAGAGTCCTCCCAAAATCTTACTTATGACATTTTTTCTCTATAGGAGCCTAGCCTTTGCTCTGACTTCTCGGATAGCGAGTTATTCACTTCTAAATATACTCTATTTTGTGCTGAAGTTCAAACTCACGACCTTTCTGCCACTGGGTATGGCGTTCTTTTCGCTATATACCATCGTTTCAATGCATCCCTCATGGAAACATCTAATTCACCACTTTTCGAGTTTTTCTGTATCAAATTGTCTATTTCCAAACGTTGTTCTTATTTTCTGTCAAGTACAGGGATTCGTTTTTTAGCCGTACTACGCGAATGTGGAATACCCTTCCTCGTTCTGTCTTTCCCTCTCATTGTGATGTACAGAAATTTAAGACTAATGTTCACCGACATCTCCTTTCAAATCCCCTCCTTCTTACCTAAGGCTCGCACTGTGCCTCTGACATATAAAGGGTACATAAAAACCCCTTGTGTGCGCGCTAATTATAAAAAAAAAAAAAAAAAATTGAAATTTTTGACAAATCTGGACGTTTTATGGTTCCTAGAATCTAAATTCGTCATTTGTAGAGAGATGTCTGTGTGTGTGTGTACGTACGTTCGTACGTATGTAGGGTAGACTGGGGAGCATTTGCCATGATTTCGGGAATTTGACCTTACACAAAACTTTTAGCCCGTTTTCAGTTTTCTGGCTATCTAAAATGTTCCCTTCTATATTATCTTCATTTTAAAGTACAATTCACCTTTATATTTTAATGATTTATACTTTTAATATTTAATAAAAAAATAAAAAAATTGACATGGCAAAGCCTCCCCAGTAGGGATGCTTTACCATGGGGATGGGGACCGTTTGCCAGGTACGTAAATATCAAAGTCAGTAAATAAAAAAAACACTTAACATTTTAAAAAGGTAACAAAAGATATTTATTAATTTAAAAGTATCTTAAATTTTTATAATTCAGTCTTTGTGTTTCATTTTGAGTCGATATTTTATTTAATATCTATAGGTTTAAAATAAATTTTAATTAAATAAAAATCCATTCAATGCTTTGTACTTTAAGTTCACAGCTGCATTGCCGCGGAAAACTTTAAAATAGGATTGATTTTTGGGTTTACTAAATAAAACTAGCGATAAAACCGTTTAGTTACTAAAACCTAATTGCAAGGGCGCAACTAGTCTAAAATCAACAGCAAATCGTATGGCAAAGCAGCATCATGGGGTGCCTTTGCCAATGGCAAATCCAAGTCTTGGGGTGCCTTTGCCAATGGCAATGGCACATCATGGGGTGCATTTATCAATGGCAAAGCCACATCATGGGGTGCCTTTGCCAGGCAAAACCTACCCACGAAAAATTGCCAAAGACTCCCCACTACCTGTTTTTATGAAAAATTGTTTATAACTTTTGTTCCTTTTAATAAACTAATGTTAACCAAAACTATTTATCACAAGAAATATACTGTAATAAGTTATATATAAAGAAAATATATTGAATAACAAAAAAAATGGAAATTTACGAAAATTACTTATCTTGTTATTTTGTTAGCGGCGCTTCCAAAAACAACACTCACGTCCAACTTGGTTGGTGTCAAGCGGAGAACTTCCAAACTTTGTCAGAAGTTTCTATACAGGGATGTGCAATAAAAACCGATTTTTTGATATTTTATATTTTGTTTTTTCGACTTAAAAGTCCAACTGGCAAAGGTACCCCTATGGCAAAGGGTCTCCCTTCTACCCTACGTTCGTTTCGTACGTACATATGTACCGTTCGTACTTTCGAGGCCCCTTTTTTGTTAACGGTATCTCGAGAATGAATAAAGATATCAACACAAATTAAATTTTTAGGTTATATTTTTATAAAATGCAGAAAGGACTCTTACAAAAATTTGTCGAACGGTTTTTTCACCATAGCAGTTTAAAAAAAACGTAAACATTTTAGTTGGTTGCAAATATCTCAAGAACGGATGATGCTATTGACTTCAAATTAATTTGATTGTGTAGATAGCAATGTAATACAAGTTTGGTATAAATTTGGAAATAATTGAGTGCACCGTTATTTTTTTAAAAAGAAAAACTAAAAATTTAATTAAAATTATTAACGTCAAATCTCAATTCCCTCTATACTACTTCTTCATTTGCCCCAAAAATAATAATTAATCTTTTTGCTACTTTTTTCAGTCAATCAGATGAACCTGATCTGGAAATCTGGAATATATTATATTTCTGTACAATTCCCCACACATGCCTCTTGTCTCACTTACTAATATTTCCCCTTTCGACAATGATAAACTACATTCACTTAACGATGATTTCTCCTTTGGTTCTAATGGCATCCCTGCAAATTTTCTTATGCTAATGTACTATGTGAACTCCTAGTCATCACTTCCAATTATCTCTTTCATCCATCTGCTTTTTTTGGTAAGAATCTTTTATTTTCGTAAAGGGTTGTAAGAATGAGATCTATTATAACCGACCGATTGCTAAACTCCCGCCTTCAACAAGTTTTTAAAAATATTGTTTAGGACTCTTGGACCCATAAAATTAAAATCTAACTTCTCTTTAATATTCATTAGTCAGAAGCATAACACTTCAAATATATCAGACTGATTCCCAGCTTCGAATTTATAACAACATGTAAGTTCATAAATTTTATTAAAATATAACGAAATAATCTTAATTATTTTACTTAAACAAATAATGTATTAAACTTCGCAATCATATTTGGATTATTTATTGTTACACCATTAAAAACAATATTCTCTTCGATTATAACTTTTGTTGATCCCAGTCAAAATAGACATTTGACCTAGACAAAATTCGCATAGAGCTGAAAATTTGCACAGACGTTAAATACATCATTATAAATAAAATGTCAAAAGTCCTCGACAGTCCGAAATCTCCAAAAAATTGTGGAAAAGTGGGTCAAAATCGAGTGTAAAGGTGTCGGTTACATACATACATACATACATACATACATACATACAAGTGAAGCTAATATAAGCGTGTTAAAAATAAATACTTACTACAGTTTTAAAAAATTAAACCAAATAATTTACTCAGTAGCTTACGATATACATATATAGATATATATTATGTTCTCAAGTAACTTTATTATTTATTTATTCTTCGTGGGTTGTATTTAAACCTGGAAAACTTTCTCCATCCTAAATTGATGAAATTATTGAAGTCACGAATTTTTGGTGTGATGATTTTTATTTGGACCAACATTAAACAAAAAAAAATTGAAGCAATCTTCGGTTATTGTTTTACGTTCAGAATAACGGAACAGAATGTTACAACGACCAGGGCATGAAATTCAGTTGTCCTGCCGCTCGATCCACTTTTTTTCCAAACAGGCAATGCACAAGTATTTAAGACAAGACCATGCATTTTGATTTTTTTTTTTCAAATAACTGATATTAGACTAAAGTAAACTTTTTTAAAAATCGGATCTTAAGATCTCAAAAATAACAATGCTGTGCATAACAGTTGACATATGAGTTTGTAATAGAATTATCCATATTAGTGAAGGAATAGTTTTAATATCTTTTGAATTAGTGATACGAAGCACACCGGGCTCACTAGAAACTAGGAAAAAAATGAACGGAAAATAGAAAAAGTAACAAAAATATTTTTCCATAGCTTGTCACAAATCGGGGCGAGACGAAGTTCGCCGGGCCCGCTAGTATTATATAATAAATAAAGTATTAGTACGCGTTAGTGAATAAATTATTAAATAAATAAATAGATAGATAAATGTAGTAAATAACACATAAATAATAAATTAAATATATAACCAATAACAATTATTAACAAAGATATGAAACATAATCTATGAATATAAATAAAAAATACATGAATGCGTTACTAAATAAATAAATAAATAAATAAATAAATAAATAAAATAAATAAATATATAAATAAATGAATATGGATATGAATAAGTAAGTAAACAGGTAAATAAATAACAAATAAATAATATCACAATATTTAAAAAAAAAAAAATAAAACTACAATTTTCGTTAATATTTTTTTGTTTTAAAGTAACCATCCACGATTGTTTACAATTCATTTGTAAATATATTACTCAAATATCAAATAATTCAAAACAACGATTTACACAGTAGAATTTAACTTTAAAGACTGTGTATATAGTATGCTGATGATGGGGTCGAGAATTCATTTTTTATTAACGTCAATGTCCAAACCTTTGTAATAGCATACAAATATGTACATAGTTACGGATCTTCGTCTGTGTGTGTGAGTGTACGTACGTTTTTCTACGTTCGTACGTTAGGTAGACACATCGACTCCAACTAAATATTTTCGTTATAAACTTCTGAAATACTAAATAGAAAAACTGTAAAACAATGTATTGCTCAAATATACAATGACCGATAAATGATATAAACCTCAAAATATTTTATTACGGCGCGGCGTAAAATAACGTTTTTGACATTTGGTAAAATTTTTGGAAAAAAAATAAAAAAAAAACTACAACAAAAATTTACCAAAAAGTGTCAAATATTGTTTTTCAACTTGAATATCCGAGGGCTAAACATGACATTGATTTTGAATTAATTTTATGTTTCAAAAATAATAAAAGTTCTTAATTGTGATAAAGTCTTTTAACTAAAATTGTTATTAATTAGAAAAATCAAAAATAAATCGAATATAGTTTTTTTTTTACAAAAAATGTTGATATTCGTCAATATTTGATCATTTTTAAGGTATTGAAAAATGCATTATGTATGGTGAAAATAAAATACAGTTGAATACAATATCATTCCCCTTTCTCGAGATATTTGTCCCAAATTTCAATTTGACAAATCGGACCGATAACAATGAGAAGTTAAATTTAACAAAAAAATTATTTTGTTAAAAGGCGCTGTGTAATGCAAAATCTTCAATAACTGCCAAATTTTAAAAGTAAATGGAAAGTTATCAGTGTGGGTCGCACCGAGCCTCTTTTTTATTTCTTTTATATTTTTTCATACCAATGTCTTTTTAATAAACAAAAGCCGTGTTTTATTGGTAATTCAAAATACTAGCTATATAGTAAAATTTTACATGGAAAACAACAACACCTCAAAAGTGAACAAAAATAAGCTAGTGTTTATCCATAGTAATTTAGTGAAGATAGAGTTTCATCTAGTTAAATGTAGGGGCAGTCAAGAAGTGCAAAAAATATGCAAATGTTGACAACATGAGGTGTTCGGTAACAAATACACTTCTTTTACACTTCGCCTTCATTGAAAAGTGCAAGCGATCCACAAATTTCAAACCAAACATTTATTTGGGTTGAAATATTATAAAAATGCAATTATTTGGTTAAAAAATTTATTAAAATCAATACTTTACAAATTTTTTAAAACTTTTAGGAACAATTCATAAGAGATAAAATAATTTTTTTTAGGATTAGTGTATTTTACCATCACATATTATGGAAAATTTATTGAAACATGCTTGTTCTCAATAAAAAGCGGACAAAGGTTGCTTCCATAAATGCATGGTTGTGAAAGTCTGACGAATACATACCTTTTTTAAATGCACATGTTAAATGTCCGATTTTCTTAAAAGCAAAACTCAAATATTTGTTGAGCAAATGTGAAACTATTAAAAGTGAGAAGCAAACATATTTTTTTTGACTTTAATATGATTGCAATTGATCGCATGTATACAATGCATGTATTTATAAAAACACACTAAGTTATATATATACGGTATTGAGTAGAATAAAATGGTAATTTTCACTCTACAGGCAACTTGAAGTAACTTCTTATAATTTTTATTAATTATTTCTTTATAATTTCATGTTGAACTTTGTCTTTTAATATTTTATTTATTGAATAAAAAGAATAAAAGAATGTTTACTATCCAAATAAATGGTCTGTGTACTAAATTCTATAATAATTTAAGGAAAATAGTGAACTACGATTATTCAACTCGTCTTTAAAGTTGCCAGAAACTTAGTTCCATATTTTTCGTTCTTCCATATAAACCAATAGAATTGAACAGGGAGTTGATAAAATGGTGAACTTTAATCTGTGGGTGATAAATATAACAAGAAAATCAATATATTTTCAAAGTTTTACTACAAATATAAGTAAAACACATTCGAAACCAACTCGGTGTGCATTTCCATGCAAACTTCAACTCAACAACCGTTTTCATGCATTTTCCAACTCGACCCAATAATTTACACAATTGTACATTCTTCGAACGCGCCCCATGTAGAACAGCTGTTGTTTATTTTGATTTAAAACTCAAATTGGATTTTTAACTAAAATGTAAAGATGTTAGCCAGAAATTTCTTTAACAAGTGAGTTTGTATATTTACAACTTTTGTTTGCATTCAATTGTAATTGAAATAACTATTTTGTTGCTATAATTGGATAAAAAATATAAAAAAGTATAAACAAATATAATTTATTGTTTGTCGTTTCCTTGCCAAAACTTTGGGTCAGGCCATGCATTTTTATTAAAAAAAAAAAGTTGCCAGCGACAGGAATCGAACTTAAGACCCCCCACGTCTAGAGCGGAGATCCTACCAGAACACCACGAACTCTGCTGATTTAGGTGTGCGCAAATTCCTAAATATTGTTAAAATAAGCTACCAAAATTTAATTTCTTTGTTTAACATATTTTCCATATTTTTTTATAATTTTTTTTTTTTGCGCCCTAAACCTTCTACTCTTATTCCTCTTTAATTAAAAAAAAAAAAGAGGCTGGGTGCGACCCACACTGATAACTTCCTATTATGCATAATTTGAAAATTTGGCGTTGCTGATATTAATCGATTTACATACTTTTGATGCTGCTTGTTAACAATTTTACTAACAAAAAAATTGTCAGAGAAGTTTAAGCGGAAAAACAATATTGACTAATTTTTCTTAACTTTTTGTAGTTTTGTATTTGCTGTAAGAAATGTCAATTTGATATTCGTTAATATTTTATCATTATTTAAGTATTGACAAATGCATTATGTTTAAAATACATTTGAAGTCAATAGCATTGCTTGTTGGGATGATATTTAAACAAAAAAACAATTTTTGACACTTTTCGGTAAATTTCAGTTTTGGTTTTTTATTTTTCGTAAAAAAACTGCCAATTCGATATGTGTCAAAATAGTACCATATGTTTAAAATTCTATTACGCAAAAAATGAAATAGATTCGAAGTTAAAATGATTGACCATTTTGGACATATTCAAGTCAAGAAACCTACTTTTGACATTTTTTGGTAAATTTTTGATTAAGTTTTTTATTTTTTGTAAAAAGACTGTCAATTCGATATTTGTCAAAATTGTAGTATATATTAATAATTATATTTTGTATAAACATAAATAAGTTTGAAGTCAATGTCGGTGCTCATTCTCGAGATATTCAATTCAAAAAACACTTTTTACCAACTTTTGGAAGAATTTTTTGTACTTTTTTATTTTTTTGTAAAAAAACTGTCCATTGATTTTTTTTCAAAATTTCACCAGATGTAAAAAACAATGTTTCAGATAATAGAAAATAGTTTTTTAGAGAATATCATTTTTCCTATATTGTATATTTTCGCCCCAAAAAATTTTTTTTTTAGTTTTTCAATTTTTAAAAAATAACGGTAAGTTGAAAATTTTCAAAATTTATATCAAATCTGTATCACATTACAGTGTATACAATACAATTTATTTGAAGTCAATGGCACTATTTATTCCTGAGATATTTGCTTCCAACCAAAATTTTCACTTTTTTTAAAAACTGCTATAGTGAAAAAACCGTTAGACAAATTTTTGTAAAAGTCCTTTCTGCATTTCATGAAGTTATAACCTATTGAACAAAATTTAATTCGTGTTGATATCTTTACTCATTCTCGAGATACCGTTAACAAAAAAAGGGGTCTCGAAAGTACGAACGTACATACGTACATACGTATGAACGTACGTACACACACACACACGAACATCTCTCTACAAATGACGGATTTAGATTCTAGGAACCATAAAACGTCCAGATTTGTCAAAAATTTCAATTTGACAAATCGGACCGATTACAATAACTCCCTATGGGAAGTTAAAAATTAAGAAAATCGGTCAACCGGTTTGGCTGGTTAGTGAATGAACACAAAAAACCAGACTTTCGTCTATATATATAGATAAATCAATAGAGTAAACTTGAAGTACCTACATTATGCTTGTTCTCCAGATATTCAAGCAAATAAAAAAATTCCAATTTTTACTAAAAAAAAAAGTTTTTAATTTTTATTATAATGAAATATTTTTGCGTGTTTTTTATTTAAGAAAATAACGGTATTTTTATTCATGCCGAATCCTTTAAAACTATATTTTTTTTGGATATGTATATTTGTTCATTTTTTAAATGGCTATTATGAAAAAAATGGGAAGAATGGGTCTTTACAGCGTAATTTGTATAAGATGTAAGATGATAAGTAAAAAATCGTACAGGAGGTGGTCTATATTACTCCGTTTAAGAGGGAGGGGGAATTTTAGAATAAACTAGCTGTTGCCAGCGACTTCATCCGCCTCAATTTCAGTTGTTATTATAGCAATTAAGATTAAGTTTTAAGAAAATATATATTTTAAAGTACTTATGTGTAAACGATATTTTTTAAGTTTATTGTATTAATATTATTATTAATATTATTATTAATATTAATATATTAATATAAATTATTAATATAAATTAATTAATTTTATTATATATGGGGCATTTCAAGTAAAACGGGCAGCAAAAAAAGTGGTGGGTCTTAAAATTGGTTCATCTTTGTCTTATTTAAACTTCATTTGGTTCTTAAAATAAATGCAGAAGGATTTTGAATTTTGTGTTCTGGTATTGGAGTCATGGGATTTTAAAGTTTCAGCATGCTAAGAGTAAGGGTTCCCTTGAAAAATTCTGATAAATTAAATTGAAAAATAGAATTTTAATTTTAATATTGCAATATACGGTAAATAAGGTGTTATTTTTATTTGTAAAATTTAAACCGGAAATTGATATTTTTTTTCTTATAGAAAACCGGAAGTAATCATTTCAAATTAGATTTTATCCAACTTCCCCATTTTTGATTTTTTTCTTGTTTGGATCTCATTTTAAGCCCAAACCCTAAAGAAACTACATGCCATAGTTTCATAGTGGGATCTCCATAAGTTTAGAAGATAGACGTTTTCTTGTGCGTGGCAAAAAACAATTTCTATACAGAAAACCGGATGTTAGCAATTTAATTCATATTTTAAGTAGTCTAGGCCATTTTGATATTATATATATATATAATGGTATTCCAGTGGAATTTTTTAAATATGGGACTGTCATGCTCAAAGAGCACCTTATAAAACTTTTCAATACAGTTTTGGAGGGAGATTCGATGCCAGATGAATTTCGAGATGCTATTATATTTCCAATCCACAAAAAAGGATCGTTATTTGATGCAGCTAACTACAGAGGGATATCTTTTTTAAATGCAACTTACAAAATATTTACAACGATGATGCATAAGCGTCTTGTTAGTTGGATTGAGACCGGAAACTTGCTGAAGAAGTTCCAGGCTGGATTTAGACCAGGATATTCAGCAATAGATAATTTTTTTATATTCAGGAGCTTGGCAGAGAATTTTTTATCGATTTTAAAGCAGCTTTTGATACAATCGATAGAGGTGCACTATTCTATAAGCTGTATAGTCTTGGGATATCATTGAAGTTTGGTCGCTCATGGTCATGGACAGGTGAAGAACTCTCAGACTGGTTTGAAACCTCATCGGGAGTAAGACAAGGTTGTACATTAAGCCCTACCTTGTTTGCATTATTCATTGACGACCTTTTAGACTACCTGCCGGGTGGAGTGGATTTCGCAGGGATGCGGATTAAGGCACTTCTGTTCGCAGATGATGTAGTCATGTTTGCGCAATCACAGGAAACTCTGCAGCTCATGATTAACAGGGTTTACAAGGTATTGTCAGCTATGGAATTTAATAGTAAATATAGATAAATCCAAGGTTATGGTTGTTAAAAGTGGTGGTGGACGTAATGCATCAAATGAAAAATGGAACTATAATCGCGAAAATATTGAATGTGTGAATACAAATACCTTGGCATTACTGTTACAAATAATTTAAATATGGATAAACACTTCTTGCTTAACGTTTATAAAATGAATGATTCACGGGTCGTGAAAAAAGTGGCCATAAAAGATCAAAACAGTTGGTATCGAGAGTGGCAAGATCTTGCTGAGGAATGTCAAATTAATTTTAATTTACCCATCGAGGATTTAACAACAGCTAAAAACATCTTGTATGAAGTCATTTTAAAGGTTGATGAGAAATGTAGAGCTGAATATATTGCTGAAGCGTCTAATTCCTTGTACAGAACAACTTACAGCAGATTAAATCATAACCTTGCAGAGAACAACTTTTTTAAGGATTCGAATAATGTCCGTGTGATTTCTATGATGGTCAGACTACGTAGTGAACTAATAGATTGAAATTTCATTCCACACAGACCTGATTTACCTCTAGAGTGTAATATGTGCAACCTATCAGAAAGAGAGAATATTGTCCACTTCTTGGGAAAATGCTCCATTCTTAGAGAAATCAGAAAAGACTTTCTATCGGAAGATGAAGTGATAAGTTTATTGAATGAAATGGATGTTGTCAATCTTTACGAATTTTGCAAAACTGCGCTTAGATATTTTTGAAAATTTTTGATTGTGTTTCTATTCACTGTTTTTTAAATTATTTGTAATCTATCATGAACTGTTTATACTTATAAAATTATAATTATAAATACCTTTTTTAATATTTAAAAGTAATTATATTAAGGGCTTTTTACATTCATTGTGTTTTGTTGTCAATCTGGCAGACGGCAATTGCCTTGCTATAATGATTTTTGTAAACATTTTTTGTGTGTAATGTAAATTTTACTTTAATTCAATAAAATCTGCATCTATCTATCTATCTATATACATTTGTATCTAATTACTTAATTACATAAAATTTAATAAAAAATTGTTTGAAATTTTTTTCGATATGTGACATAAAGGTCATCAAAAACAAAATCGCATTTACGTACAGTTTATGAATTTAATGTTATTTTTATGTTGTTTAGAATGAAAATATGAAGTTCTATTTAAATTAATTCTATTTGCTCATGTCAAAATTTTTATCAAATTATCTAGTTTTCAACACTAATTGCGTAATATTTTTGTATTGCAACATGCGACTTATCCATACAACTTTTTCACCCGTTTTGTCGTTTTCTTCACCCACTGAGCCAATCAGAGAAGCTTTACTTATGTTCTCGTTATGATAGTAAGTTCAATGGTTGAGAAGTCTAATACTAACAGAACATGTTTTGTATGTGGGGGCCATAATTGTGAAGTTAAGGCGAAATAGTAAAGTTAAGTAGCCTTAAACTAATACAACAGGTTCAGTAAAATCCAAATCTAGGCACCAACCTCCTATTTCTAATTGACACAATCTTGAAACAAACAACAAAAAAGTAAAACGAATATGGGAGGCAACACACAAACCAATTAAAGAGACAGGTATGTGCCACGTTTATTTTGTTTTCTATGCTTTTACAACCAATCACAAACTGTATGGTTGATAGTTTGTTAGTTCTTAGTTGTTACTTTCTGACTTAACATTTAGTTATCAATAGCCCAATCAACAAGATATATTTTAGTTAGAAATAATTCGCATATCGATGAAAATTGGTACGTAACTGTTAAATATATCATTATAAACAAATTACGATTAGCCTCCAAAAATCCAATCGTTAAGAAGACTGAGCAGTTTTCAAAAACTTTAAACGGCAAATACATTTTTTTCGCATGCTAGATACACTTAAACGATACTTTAAATATAAATAAAAAAATAAAAAAAGTAATATTTAAATTATCTAATTAACTCTGCATGAAGGGCTTTTAAATTAAATTTTCTTTAATGAGAAATTATTTATTTCTTTCATAGATAGGATTTTATTTTTCTACGAGGAAAATTAAAAAGATTTTCTTTTTCTTTTCCTTCTAATTTCCCAATAGAATTGCTGTCGTGGAATTCAATTTGTATTTGCTATTTATCCATATCGAAATCCTTCAAGACTACTTATTTTTATGACGACATTGTAATACAAAAAAAAAACAAAAACTTTACAATATAAATCGAAACATCGAGCTAAAGTACAAATAAAAATTTTGTTTTGATTATTATTTTTTTAATATGTAATTATTATTGCTGTTATTTCGGTAAGTTATTCGTTTGTTTATTAATGTTGAAATTATTCAGAATACCGCAATACCTAGTGTTATATTTTAGTGAAAATAAGTATGTATCTAGCAATATTACACAAAATTTAATGCATTTCCATACATGCAGCATATATGTACATATTCATTTGAAATTTTATTTTCAAAAAATTATATTGTATTCGTAGTTATCTAGCTATAATGAGTAGGATGGGTTTAGACAAGAAAAATTCGTATATGAGGGGGGGATAATTTTATGAAAAATAAATAAATCATTAAATTTAAAATCTATGTATAGTAATCTCATGAAACTTAATTGCTAATTGTATGGAAATTTCTTACATATATTTTAGAATGAGAGGAGAAAAATTAAAATAAACAAAAATAGTGTTGGAATGAGAGGAATATTTTTTTCAGTCATAAGAAATAGGTTGTTTACGAGGGTTGGTTGTTTCTCACCCTATAGGTAAAGAAGGAAAAAAAACGTAAATATAAACAAAAAACAAACGTTTTTTCTTGTCTGTGCATTGTTCGTATACAAGTGTATATACAATATACACACATCTTTCATACTTGTGTACAAGATTTCCTACAGATTTTTTGTGGCTACCTAACAACGAAGTGATATGTGTTATTCATAATGGTCATAGCTACATGAGTGTATGCTTTAACGTTGTGGGTATTTTGCTATTCTAAAGGGCCTGGCCCATAAAATCCATAAAAGTTGTGGTAACGGATCTGTTGACGTTGACCTATGAAACAGATTGCCTTTTGATTTTTAAAATTACAAACTAGGTCTGTTCTATTTGAACCCAGTGCGTACTGAGTAAAGTAAGAACATTTCATAGAACTAATAAAAACTCTATTTTACATAAGTATTACATTACTATAACCTATTAAACATCATCACCTATTATTGACATTTGATGTCAACGGATCTGCCAGAGAGAAAAATTAAAAGAGCTACTAGGTATTTGCCTGTGGTTCGCTTCTCATAAGATCGTGTGTAATTAATCGAACTGTCAGTTGTATTTGTAACCGCAAAGCAATGGATTCTATGGGTCGGCCCCTTTAATTCGCTTTCGATTTAATTTTCAATTTTGGTAAAAATGAGAATTTGAAAGCAACGTTTTCAAATTTTTATTACTATCTATCTATAATATGTTGCATGTATTTATTCGGTGGATCAGTAGGAAAGTAAAACATATTGACGACAAATATAATGAATTAATAGATACATTATATTAAAGGAATATTAATTAATGTTATTATGTATGTATGTGTTTAATTCATATAAAAGTCTTTATACGTACATACGTAGATTTTTACTTAATTTAATGAACAAATAGTAACAATCACAACCGAAATTACTGAAATACATTTTTTTTTTAAATAATTGAATTTAGGTATATGTACTTCTTGTGCTCATTATTTGAGTATATTTTTTTCATTTGGCAATGGTTTGAAAAAAGTCAGCACTTAATACTTCAAATTGACAACTACAAAAAAGTTCTTACTCTTGTTTTAAATTTGTTGTCTTATCGTTATTTTCGAATCTGTGAGCCCTTACTACTCTTTATAGGTAATCCCTTGAATAGATCATAATTACATACATATTTAAATAATTGTAATAAATTGTCTCACTCGAACCTTCCCTTCATTTGTATTTATTCATTTCAGTTTTTTTTGTGTTGACATTAACATTATCCTCAAATTTACTCTTCATTTTCTCTCCTTCTCTACTCTTCGCATCTACTGAATATTATTACTGAAACGGATGGTCAGAAGTCGCGTCGTTCGTTCCTCTTCATGATATTACAGTTCCATTTTATAAATGTACAATTCCACAATAATGAAATTAGGTTTCTCGACTTAAGTGCATAATTATAACAGATTGATTGACTTACAAGGTAAGAGACGAAAGTGTACTTTAAATTGCATTCACATATTTTGTATTGTTTTAGTCCCAAAGTTTTACTTTTATTTTTTTAATACTAAATGTTTACTCAAAGTAGCAACACTCTTTGTTATTCTAACTTCCAACAGATTCTGTGAAACTGAAATTCCTTATTCAATTTATATTTATATTTATGACTATGCCACAAGATTCAACCGAAGACGAAGTGAATAAAGGAAGAGGTCTAGGTAACAAAAGAATGAAGTACACGATGACTTTGTTAAAAACGAAGATTAGGTTTGAGAAGATAGGTTATTGCAAACGTTATGAGTTTTAAGTCAGAATGGAGGTAAGGTATAAGGATGAGATGAGATAAAAAGATGCTGAACAAGAAATATATATAAAAAAAATCTAGGTATATAGGTATATAGGTATAAAATGAAATCCAAGAAGATATGACAATTTCTCAGAATTTGGTCATCATGACGCGTTTATTATATAAAGGAGGGTTAATATCTTTGTCTGAGGATAATGGCGTATACATATTTCTTTTTAATCTTTTGTTTTTAATCAGACACCGACATAGGTTTTCAATAGATCAGTTTACTCGCATATTGAAGTTGAAATCTCAAGAATTCATCTCTGCGTTCCACTTTGGTAGATAAAGAAAAAATCTTTATTTGTTCCTTCAACTAATAGGTTAAAAACACAAAAAATAACGATTAATGGTAACTGTACCTTTTGGGGAAGTATTGAATTATTTTATATATTACTAGCTGACCCGGCGAACTTCGTACCGCCCTATAATCAAGAAATATCTGTTACCTATTTATCTGAATAAAGTTAATTTCTTTATTAAGTACCTAAAGCTGACCAGACAGAGACAGTGTATTGTAGTCAATGCAGCTCTATAAGAGTTAAACGCAACACTTCTATTTTGTTAATGTCGGTTCCATCGATTCCGTTCAACTTCATTCCGCGTTTCACGTTGCTCATCAGTTTACGGGTTCTTTGACTTAAGTTTGTACATCTAATTGCCGGCATTTTTAGAAACAAAAATTCAACTGAAAATAACAAAATACTATAGTACCTATTCTTTTGTAAAAGTATGAAAATGGTCTATCAAAACTTTGAAACACTATATTAATTTGACTAACCTTGTTGAACAAACACTTCACAAATGAACACACACTACAAATTATCCTATGGAAACCAATGTGAAAAGTACACTAAGAAATGGTAAATGAATTATATAAGTATTTTGTTATTATAACTCCGACCACAGACCAACTCCGACCGTTATATTTGCAAAGAGCATTTAAACTACAATTCTTTGTTTTTAATGGCAACTACGTGAATATTACTGCCATAACACATTATTTTATTAAAAAAGTAAAATCTTCTTGTTTCCTGTGCAACTTTCGTAATTTTTTCTTACATAAGAGACTTCTCCTAATAATAACAAATACAACAAAAAAAGAATTAGTGAAATCGGTCCAGCCGTTCACGCGTGATGCCGTGACCAAGGGAAAACGGGATTCATTTGTATATATATAGATATGATAACACCAAAAATTTAAAAAGTGGAAATAATTGAATTATACGGTATTTCGTTCACTACAAAATAAATTTAATTAATTTTATAGCGTCAACAACACGTGGTAATTATGCTGTTAAAATGTAGATATATGACACGTTCGTAGATTTACCATAGCAGCGCCATCTATTGATTACTTACTCAACCCAGTCGAAAGGTATCGACATCTGTTAGAATCATTTGGAGTTAACAGATAATTGTGACTGTCAAATAATAACACAATAACAAATAATAGCAATAAATTAAAATTGCGACTATAATTTGAGATTTAAACTATCCTATCTCTCAAGTTGGATCGAACTGTACATGGTGTGCGAATTTTATTATAATCGGTTAACTGGTTTAGGAGTCCATTGAGGACAAACATTGTGACACGAGATTTATATATATTAAGATTTCTTTTTCATTCATACAAACATATGTACATTATGTACATTGTGCATCCACAACAGTAAACTTTCGATAGTTATAAGGCCATTTATAATTTGTAATTAATAAACGTAATAAAAAAGTTTTTTTCCTGATTTAAAGAAGTAGGTTAGTGAACTGAATTTTAAATTTTTGAAGATAGTTTGCATAACGAACATTATTTTGACATATGTAGTAGGTAAGAAATGAAAATAGAACTAATTAACTGTTTTTTTTTTTTTTTTTTTTTTTTTTTCTTACATATTTTAAGGATCCTATATTTCGATTTATTTTCGAAATTGTACTATTTATTAACAACTATATTAAACTATAAACTATCCATTAATATTTGCGATCATTTTAATATTTTAATAAAAGCCATTTTTTTAAGTTTTTCTTATTTATAAAAATAAAGGTACGGTTTTTTTAATTTATATTACGTATTTGAAGTCAATAATATTATTTTTTTTTTGTATGAGATAATCCGATCAATCAAAATGTATTGTTTTTTTTTTTTAATTTGCTAAATTAAAAAAAACCGTCTCTATATTTTTTGAAAGTCTTTTCTGCAAATTAATTGGATTCAATATCTCTATTTGTTATTGAAATATCGCCAAGGAAATTAGGTAGGTAGGTATCTCTAACATAAATGAATGTAGGAACGACTACGAAAGACGAAAGTACACACGCAAACATCTCTCGAGAAATGATGTAGGGAACCTTGATTCGTCAAAAATATCAATTCGATAAATCGGACAAATAACTATAATTTAATTTTATAACCAAAAAAAAAGAAACAATTTGATCCAACCGCAATCAATTTTTTACTATACAAGGGGGTCTTTTTTCTAATGAGCAGCAAAAAATTATATGAAAAAAGTAAAAGTACGCGATTGTAGTAAAGTGGCATTCCTGGTCCAGTCCATTATAGAAGAGTTTCGACGAAAATAAGCAACTGGCTCCGGACTAAAATGTAATTCTAATTATTTGACTGTTCTGTATTTCCTTTGCCTGTCGCATGATTAAAGCTGTTTCACGATATCCATATCAAGAGAAATCGACTTCTGTTGTCTTGGGTGTAAGGTCTGAATTTGGGTCTGGCTCTGGCTTCGAATTATATCATTATATGCAACGAATCTCTACATCTACACATATACACAAAATAAGACATAAAAAAGAAAATGCTCACAAAACAAAACAACGCGAGACGCGACGCGATACCAGTTTAGGGAATGCTTGACGAAATTAAGCCATTAAAGTCTTGTTCCTTTTCTTTGTTTTGCTTCCATCTGTTTTCTTAGGCTACCGGATTTTTTATTTTATTTTCAAAATCTTTTTTAGTTTATACATGTATTTATATGTATATGTTCATGTATGTAGATTGTAGATGCATACAATTTTGCATATATACGAAATTTATATTCAAATTAAATGCACGTTGAATTTTTGCAACATAAAAATAGGTAGGTACCTACAAAAATATAAACTGAAGTGAGTTGGTGGCTTAGGTGGGTAAACGATATAGTTAAAGTGTATAGGTATCAGTATACCAGATTCAAACTGCTATATACATACATATGCACATATGTCTACTGCTACTCTGATGCATTGAAACTTGGAATGTGAAATGATGACCAATGTGAAGAAATGGAGAGAATTTATTAACGTCGGATCTCAGATTCAGTTTAGTACTATAATAATTATTATGCTTTTGATTTTATGGTTGTTTTTTGTTGTGTTTTTTTTTTATTTTGAAAATAAAGTTGTCGATATTGACATTTGGAAATCTGGCAAAAAAATGCCTGAATGGGTCGAAAGAAATTGCTCTCAATTTCTTACTTTATCAAGTTTTATAGGTAGGTAGGTAGGTACATATTTATTAAAGGATATTGTCGCAAAAATATTGTATGGAGGTTCTTACCCGCTTTATAAGTTTTTAATGACAAAGGTATTTTTCTGATAATACCTTTGAAACTAACAATTTAGGGGTATAATTTATAATATAATAATTTACTCTTCTATTCCACTTTTTTCGAAAATGAGTTAAGTATGAGAACGTATTCCTTAGAAGGGCCCTCGTCTATGTGCTAACGTAGCTAAAATTTATCAAAACTTTCTTTACTTTTGAGACTTTAAAAGTGACGTTATATAATAAAGGTAATATCTACATTTATATATTATACATTTTCTTATAAATAATAAAATAAATAATAAAATTTTAGTTAAAAAAAAACTTGGTAGGTAGGTACCTATGTACATACTCAAAATTTCATCTAAATCCGTTTGTTGTTTTATTTGTCGGGTCTCGACTTGCCTGGGTTTTTTTTGTGTTTTGTAAACAAAATGAGTGAAAAAAGTGAGTTAAAATCATTAAAGGCAAAGCATCAAAACAACTCAATAAACATTTTGAAAAACTGGACATCACGGGATGTTAAATAATTATTATCTGTTAGATTGAACATTATCGAATCAACTATTCTTACCATCAATTTGTTTTCGTTCAATCTAAAATGACTTTTAAAGTCGTCGTTTAAAGTCGTCCGGAAATGTTTTTATCCAATTAAAAAATCCCCTAGTTTTTGGAATTCCTTGTTTTTTGCATAGAAATTCATAAATAAATTTTCTTTCTGGACTTTTGTTCTTCTTTTGTAAAAAAAGAGGTGATGTAGTGCAAGAATTAAGTATAATTTTTAATAAATTTTTTTCGGGCTTCCATTTTTAATTTCAACAAAAATCAAAATCTTAAGCAAATGTGCGTTCCGAAATGACTTATGCATGCAATGCTTAAATATGCTTTTAACATTTCAACATGATTTAAACATTTGCTTTGCATGCTTCGCAAATCTTGAGTTTAGGAATTTGCCCCTAGTTTTAATTTAAAAATTTGTTTTGCTGCCTGTGTTATCGTACTCTTCCCCTTAAAACATACCTACTCCCTTTATCTTTACTTAATATTACCTACCTACACCGTTTTAAAATATTTTTAAAAAGTCGCTCAAGCATTATTTTGTTGTAATTTTTCTATTTTGTTTGAATATTCCTCAGGAAGTGATTCACAATTTGATTGAGTACCTACATGCCTCGTAGTTGTGCAGCAGTATTAAATAAGACTAAACAAAACTTTTATAACATGAAATCAATAATGCACTAATTTTAAATGTAACTTTTTAAGATCTAGTACATCCTTTAGCATCCTTTATATCAATGACAATTATCTACAGTAAAATGTAACCCCGAGGACCTAATTCAGTGGTATAGTTTTGCCTGACACTGTAGTATGTGTATTACTAATACACTGAATCAAATAAAAAGCAAAATACATATCTATTAATATAAAGGGTCAAGGGGAAAAACGACACAGGTCCATTTTTTTTTTTTTTCAAAATTAACCTAATGATGCCATCTTGTAGGTTTTTGCTAGTACTTTCTGACGTTCGATTCTCTTTTTTTTTTTAAGTGCTATTCTACCTAAGAAACCGTTTTTAAAAAAGCCATACAGAGGAAGAACGGCACAAGTCCATGTTAAATGGACTAAATTATCATATCGTATTATATTGTTGCTTTTGTTATAAACACATTTACAAGTATGTTTGTTTGTGAGTGTGATTAGCAGCCAACAATTTAAAAGAGTACTCCTTTTTTAAACCACCAAGGGTTTGTTGAAGGTCATAGAATGTGATTATCTGCATCAAAAACCTTTAGGGGCCAGTTATAGCTATCATTGGTTTTCATCATTGAAAATTTTATTTCGCTATTAAAAGCGATAGAGAAAGTCAAATTTGTCACCAAATCTCAAAACTTCGAAAATAATGTACCTGCATGAAGACTTAAATATTAGTAATCTACACAAGATTACCCGATTTCTTACAAATCTTTCTACCAAATAATTGAAAGTTATTTCAAAAGTGACGATTAATTCATTAAATATCCCACCGATGGACAATTGATCAAAATGGAAGAACGACACAAGTCCCATAGTATTTATTCCATAAATTATTTATATTTAATTGTATTCTATTTATTCATTAAATACAAATTTATTTTTTTTTTGCACATAATCGCTTACAAAACTATGTATTTTTAGAATTTTGCTTTTCTTTTTAATTTAGATGGTAGGTATACCTAAGTAAGTAAACTTATAATTTCATTTTCTGCTTGATTAAAAGGGAAAAATTGCACTACTCACGTACCTCAGTAATTAAATCATTTTTATTAAATCAATTTTTGTCTGGATCTAAGAAAATGATGGGCTAAAAAACTGTGTTTTTGAATTTTTATTTTTTCTTCTATATTAGCCTCTGTGAGTAAGTAAACCTTAATATCAATTTTTCTCGGAATTGTTTTCATGTGACTTGTGCCGTTTTTCCTCTGGACCCTTCATACGTATGCAAGAAAAGGTAGATACATACTAATGTAAATAAATAGCATTTGTATCAATTCAAGGGATTGATTTCGATGGCAGAAGGTCAAACAAAATAAGGAAATATACCTGTAACCGAACATTGTTTACAAAGATATGGAAATATTCCTTCTTGGAAAAAAAAAAAAAAAAAAAACAGTTGAGGGAAAGAAATACCTACAAAGTGTCCCGGAATACACACATTGCAAACTCATTTCATTTTTCGTAGGTAGGTATGTATACAATAAACTTATACATATGTTACATCTGCAGTCTGCACCTATCTTAAATGTTATAGTTGTCTATCATTGCCCCTATTTATTTTTATTGTTGAAAAAGATACTTCTAATAAAGTTTAATAAAACAATACTTAAGTATGCATACATCTTAGTTATCAAGGCTTGTAAAAGATCTCATTGCCATAGGCATGATACATTTTAAATAACTCTTAAACCGACCGAAATCTCTTAAAATTAATATAGTAACTCTCTGAGAGTAACCAGTTGGAAATTAAGGTTGAGAGTTATTTTTAATCTCTATATGAATGTTATTTAACCGGTTTTTCACTTGAGCTTTTTATTTTATGAACAAACAAACAAGAAAAATCCTTTTATTTATATAAGTCATGCATTCACACCGCACATTTAAAAAGTTTCTTGTAATCATTAACTTATCGAACCTTTTGACCAAAGTGGTAGGGCTTGGAAAAATTTCACAAAAGTGTTTCTTGAGAATCGAGATAACTGTACAGACATGACACAGAAAAGAAGTTATACTATTATGATGATTGTACCAGTAGTTCCCAATGCTTTGTAAAGAGCTTTGAAATATCTTGTTTTGCATTGACTTTTTCTCATGGTATAAATCTCTCCTTTAATTCTCGTTTTTAATTAATTTTGTGTTTGTGAAAGTTGTAGATCATACAATTATCTACAAAAATGGTTCCGACACTTTTTCTCGTACGACTCACAATTAGTGAGATATCGCGGTTTTAACAATTACAAAATTCATAATATGCACACATTCATTGAAATATGTATGTACCAAGACATTTCGGTTATAACAGTACGATTGTATTTGATGGTTATACTAATCATACGAAAAAATATTAAAGCTGCAGAACAACATCGCCGGACTACAAAAATATCTTCCTCTGTTAATATCGTTTTCGATCGATCTATGAAAGTTCCAAAAAACCAACAACAATTTCTTGCAAATACTATCAATAAGTCTCGCTTCATTTCAATGTTATGTGAATAATTAACAGCTGCTAGTATTCCAATAAAACAACTGATAATGACGCTGATGTCCTTATAATTGAAACAGCAATAGAACAATCGAAAAGTTCAAATACAACTGTCGTTGTTGGGGAAGATGTTGATTTGTTGATATTATTGACTGAAACCTGGGAAAGCTTAAGTATAATCAACAATAATAATAAATTATATTCATCACAAAGTGTGACTGTTCGAAAAATGTAATGATTTAATTGATTGCGTAGAATTATTTATAAAGATTGACTCTTCTCCACACGACATCGTTACAAATGGAATTCCTTTTCTTCTTGCAATGGTGCTAACATGACATACGTGTAATCTTGCTATTCATGGGTTATTACACTCTACTTAATAGGTATCGTATAATCTGATCAATACCAAAATAAGAAAGAATTTTTTTTTTATAATTAATCTAATAGAAAATGAATACAATAATCTAGCACTTCTTTTAACTATCTAGAAAAGCATTCCGCTCATCATTAAGGTACATGGAGCTTTTTTGAATAAAAACCAAGTCTACGATTTACTTTAAAATAAAAATAATTAATGTAAATATAAGTTCAGATCTTATCTCGTTAGTAAGTTAATGTGTGCATAAACAAACCTTTGTCAAGTAATATTTTATAAAAGTAGAATATTATCTGCAATTATATTTTTATGTTATTATTACAATTTTTGAAATAAATTAAGAAATGAAAGAGCCATTATGCCTTAAAATAGTTAAATCTTTTAAAGCACTTCCTAGAGAGATCTTATTTTCTTACATTAAAGCGATATAATTTAAAATTAAAAAAGAAAATGTAGAAGTGATATGTATTATAGAAATTCTGTAAATCGTGTTGAATGTATCTAAGTATAAGATTTTTTTATTTCAGTTGTGCTACAACAAATATAATTTTTTATTAGTGTTGTTTGATACAAAAAAAAACAACTGCCTTTATTTTTTTATCAAATAGGTGATTAATGATCTATTTTAATGTGATAAGTTAACTTAGGAGTTAAGTAAAAAAAAAAAAATCGACGGGATTGATGAATAATGACAAAATATGACTGTTTAAATAAAATATGAATTTTTTTATCTATATTAATAAAAATGTAAATGTATGTTAATCCTAATACCAGGAAAGCAAAATCGTATGAGTATAGTCTCCATACTAGGGTTTTTTCCGTAGTATAGTCTCCTTTATAGTAAAATCAGCGCCATTTCTTCTAAAGTGGATAATAGTTTTACTTAAACTGATTGTCAAATTGATATTTGTTATGGTTTTCAAATTCAAGATTTCAAAATGGAAATTTGATATTTACAGGAACCAAGTTGCCTACATTTTAAATACCTACTAGTAGGAAAGTATCAACGGTTTGAGAGGCAATAATTTTTACTGGGCTGGCATCGAAAAATCCATCACAAATTTTAAATATTTTCATTTGGAAGAAAGAGAATCTTTATTTTTTTCCGAATAAGAAAATGAAAACCTTTCAAATTATACTACGTTCTGTAGTGTGTCACCTATCTTAGTAACTTTTTGCTATACTATGGTTTTCATACAATGGTGTCTATTCTAGATGCGTGTCACGGGTATTACCGATTGCTTTCAAATTTCAACGGAACATTGCATTCAATTCCGTGACAAAAATAAAACAGGAGACTTAAACACAACCCTACCTTTACTAATATATAAGAGTTATAGCACCGTTATGTATAAAAAAAATAAATTCTTGGTTTTTTTGCTAAAAAAAAATATAAAAATAAACAAAAATAGAATAAATAACACATAATTATGTATGTAATTTCTTTCAATTAATGACGACTGTTCTCACCAAGCAATCCTACTAATATTATAAATTTGAAAGTGTGGATGTTTTTTGCTAAATAGCAAGAGAACGGATCGGGAAAAAATTTCGCACAGAGATATTATAAAAAAAACAGACTTTTGACTCAACTAAAAAACTACTAGCAATATGATGTGCTTTTCTTTTATTATCTATCTATCTCGTGCGAAGCCGGTAAGAGCCGCTAGTTTTAAATAAATATTTAAAAATAATATAATATGTACAAATAAATATGTACTTAGTTTTTTTTTAATGTCATAATTAGCCAACTCCTTGGAAAATATTTATGCACTTAACTTTGTTAATATTTAAATCTTATGTATCTTCCAAGATAACATTCCAATAAATTAACTTATTTCATAAAAAGAAAGACAGAATGAAGCGAACACCACGTGTACTTAAAGTTAAATGTTTATTGCCAGAACAAGGTTAATTCAGTTTCTTTAACAACATAACGCAACGAAAGAGCTGAAGTTAAATCTGAATACCTAGTGTGGTACTGTCAAAGTTAATAGAATTTTTGACTCACACCGAACTTGTTTTTGACATTTTTAGCATTTATTCCACATTTGTGAAATCGGGTTAGAAGATCTTTTCATATTTTGTCATTATGTTTTATTAAAAATACTGAAAACTATGAGTTAACAAAGCAATGACTCAATATATCTGTTTTGATTGTGACAGCTGTATTTGTGCCGCGATTCATTATTGTGGACGTTTTTCGCAAAACGTGCGTTTTGGTAGA